>CALNXK010000710.1:62500-72020 GCA_942486035.1 Porites lobata | reverse complement strand
CGTGCAGAACGCTTGACCTATTTAAGTAATGGCGGCAAAATAATCCAAGCAAAAAGCATCTTTAATAAGCGGTGTTGTAGAGTGTTGTTTGTCATCGGTCGGATCGACTTAAACAAGTGCAGGCGAAGCAACCTCGGGCGAATCCACGTTAGGGCGAAACGACCACATAATTTAGATGTACTAGTGAAAATAATTATTATATTGAAGTGAGTGATGCTGTATTCAAGATGTAATGTGAATAAATGTCTTTGACCAGTTGAAAAATACATTAATGATGTTGATCCCTTGTTCGAAAACTCCTAGTTTAAAGAAGGCATAAAATGATGAAACTTGAAATACAGTGGAATCTGACGAATATCACTCGAACCTTTAGATAACAAACCTTTATTTAAAGATTGGCTGCGTTGGCTTTTGCGTCTAGACATGCTTTAATTGCGCTGACAGGGAAATGCCAAAATGGCAAGTAAAGCGGAAACTTTTCGGACAAAAATATCGGCAAACGGCTTTGTTTTAAGTGATCATGAACACGAGAAAAGTGAACTGATTGACATGACAAAGAACTGCGGAAAATCGCAAGTAACACAAAAAATCGTCAGACTTACGAGTTTTCACAATTTTTGAAAATTTATTTTGTTGAATCCGCAGCTCGGTCTGGTTAAGTTTAACATGACAAAGAACTGCGGAAAATCGCAAGTAACACAAAAAATCTTCAGACTTACGAGTTTTCGCAATTTTTGAAAATTTTGTTGAATCCGCAGCTCGGTCTGGTTTAGTGATTATTAACCTGACAAAGAACTGCGAAAAATCGCAAGTAACACAAAAAATCGTCAGACTTTTGAGGTTTGATTTTTCGCAATTTTCGCAAATTTTGTTAAATCGTCAACTCGCCCTGAACTTCAGTGATTATTGACATGACAAAGAACTGCGAAAAATTGCAACTAGCGCGAAAAATAGTTAGACTTGCGATTTTTCGCAACACACGAAAAATCGCACTTTTTGCTGCCGCGTGCAAACCTGGACATAAGTGACAGATAATGCGGAGAACTTAATATGCCTTGCTATCTTCAGATGGCAGCAATAAAGCTTCCGTCCCAAGAAAACTGTTTTCTTCAAATGCAGTGACCATTTTTTGATTTTATGGGATAAAAGTCGAGTTACTTCCTAAATAGTTTATTACAAGAGAGTAAAACCCTTAACCCTTCCTAGCAAATAAGAGATACTATAACATATGATCCCCGCAAAAATCAAGATGGGTCACTGAGAAACTCTTTAAAAAAAAACAGGGATATTTCTTAATTCGGCCTCTCTTCCATTGTACACAGCTTGTAGGCCGCAATTTAATTTGCGGTTAAAAGATACTTCCGGACCTAATAACAGCTTACTAAAGTTAATTAAGAATGGATGACGAGAGGACAGGTCGTGTGCAAGTGCAATCGTTCCCATTTTTCTGTTGTACTAAATAAAAAGTGTCTTATTTCAGCCAGACGAAAAAAGGCAACACATAGACCTACGAGGATGCGAGTTGGCTTCCATCTTCGTGGCCTTCTAAGCGTACCTGTGCCCCTCCCGTCAATTCTAAGCGTACCTGTGCCCCTCCCGGTGCATTTGCCGGTCATTTCTGTAAAGTGCTAAGTTCCCTTGAAGAGGCATTTTTTCGTAGATCTGACCAGTGCTGGGCATTTGTTGTCGAACCTTTCAAATTTGCATATTTTGTTTTCCACTAGGCATTAGTATGAGGCTATGTACAGTGACTAGGTTGCGTTGGTTCTGGATACCTTTAGTGACTGTTTTGGTTACTTGAGACGCCCTAGATAAATTTAAAATTGCCATTTTCATTCTTATTTTTCCTCATTGATCATTTATATGTTAAAAGACACTATAGCAAATTACTATATTATTATTATTTATAATATTATCATTAATTACTTTATGCATAATACAAATATGGTGTTGTAAAGAATCATATTGGGCTTTCCAATAGAGGCCAAGGAAACAATAATATTTAAATCTTGTCTCAATGACAGCGCGATTTGTACACGCAGTGTTAAAATGTTTATGATCTCTGTGTTATACATAACATGAGACGACATGGATTTTTTACGGCATCAAATGCTCTCTCACCAAGTGTGCATGGACGGTCACAAATACACAGTTTTTTGACACAATTGCATCAAAATACTACAATAATTATCACCTTCGTCTTGTTGAATGGGATACTTAAGAACATTACATCACAACGAGTTGTACATGATGTGAATAACTCTGAATATCAATACCATTGTCCATTTACATTCGCATTCAAAGCGGAGCTCTACGTGCGCGCGAACGCAACAAAAACCGAATAGAGAAACAGGTAAAGCGGGAGAGTTAACACAGAAGTGCTAAGCACAGATGTATCTAATATTCATTTAAGAAAATGCTTCAGTCTCTTCCCAAGTCTCTCACCAGTTAATTTTAAAGACAAGAAAAGAAGGCACTCTTTAGTTACGCGGCACAGATCAAGATTTAATAGGTAGCCTAATTTTCTATGTATTCGAGGCAGTGGATCAGATAATTAACTTTAATTATAGCGGAGCCCTCGGGCGCGCCTGCGGAGCACCATGGGTAAGCAAATCTACCCATCCCAGAAACATTTTGTAATCACTTGACCGTACACCGACCGAACGAACGACCGTCCGTCCTCACCACAGGGAAGCCAATCTTTACTCTCACACTTTCTAGGTAGTTTGGGAACCTAGGAGAAAAAAAGCCCAGTTGCTTTGATAATACCACAGTACGAATCCAGTGTTTGTATGCGGTAAAAAATACGATCCTAAAATTTGAAAATGCTCGCGAAGGAGAAGACGGGCCAACATGACGGACTTAGAGCTACAAAAAAGCTTTAATACAAGTGAGCTTACGGGGATTTGAAATCACCCTTGGCCAATTATTACGTGTAAGCTAAAGAACACATTTCGCAAGTGTCATGAGTGAAATCCAGAATAGCTCCGTTTTTGCAAGATCGGGCAGTCTTATACCACACAACTCTTTTGTGAGTACATAGCACTGTTTATGTGGGTCGAGAGAGCCGCTTGCAGTAAAACCCTTATAAGGGACAAAGGTTTGAACAGAGGCACATGTGCCTCCTATGGTTGCTTCACTAAAAGGGTCGGCCGGAGATTGACCGAACAACAAAAAACATTCTGTTTTCTTAATTCGAAAGTCCCGCCAAAGTAGAATATTAGCTCGTTTATTAGAATTTAACTTTTAATTAACAAAGGCTCCTACAATGCGATACCCTCGATCTTTACCAGCTACCGTACGTTTCTTGAACCCCTCTTTACGGGCACCCACTTAACACGGAGACCTTGTTGATTATTATTGACAGTTTCCCTTGTCCCTGGGTAAAGACCTCACATTTTCTCTAAACCTAACACGCTCAATACGAACAACCGTTAATGCGGACAATGGACACTTGCTTCTTGCCCTGTTAAAAGATTGCTATAAAAAATCAACTCGTATTGTTAATTAATGACATGTTGTTGCCAGCATATCCTATACAGGCATTGTAGGAAGGAAAACTTCATCGTGTTAACGAACGATACTATTTTTGTCGTTTTTGATATGTATCGTGTCAGTCATGCATTATAATATACTAAAATTATAACGTACCTACATGATTGTAGCTTACCAGAGGGCGAGAAAGTAATAGGTCAGATGCAAAATAGTATATAGAGCATCGATAATTTAGTTTTCTTTAATGACCGGTGTGACCATGTTACCAGTACATACAGAGGTCACCTACAAGCAATGACCAGGGGTCAATTTGATAAAACGAATAGTGTAATTTACAAGTGTAGCTATTGTTTTCAGACTCTAAAACAATGGCTACATTTGTACATTAAACGTTTTATTAAATTGAACCCAGGTTTAAAATGGATTTTGATGAGGCTGTTTTATCTTATGAATCACTTGTGTCATGAAGGTATGCTAACTAACTCATTCTTGCAGGTCGCTGTACACCAACAAAATTGAGCACCTTTCATCTGGGATCTTCTCCGATCTATCTGAACTAAGAGAGTTGTAAGTTTTCTTCTCTGTTTGTTTCTAATGTTCAAGACTAAAACACTACCCCGTATACATACGATTCGGTACGAGTAACCTATTCAGCTAGCATACAAGCAACATTAAGATACCAACATCACCCAAAAGCGTTGTAGGATACTGTAGCTGACGCCTTTTCCAGTAATAGGGTTGGTTCCATCAAAATACTCAAATGTGCCATTTTTAATAGAAATTGCGCCATCCCGTGTGACACACGAGCGCAATATAATTCTTGCAAGAACACCGTGCAAAGTATACACAAACTGGCATCGGAAATTGCCTTTAAGGGACAAGAATAAATTCCCTTTGGTCATCATTGTCCCTTCTTGAAACTGACTATAAATGTGATGACTATGGACGTGATTCCGGTTACTGTAAACATTGTAGAGAAAGTGCTTTTGATAAATCTAATGAGGAACAGATGTCGGAGATGTCGTCCAAAGAATATCCCGTCCGGGAAAAAAAAATCAGAAAAAGGAGGGTAGAAAATTATTGCCACCAGCGACAAAAAATAATGGCAAATGCAATTAGTTGATGAAGATGTTTCTGCTTTTTTACTGGCACTGAAGAAAGAGAAGAGCCTACAAACAAAGACACAGTCATCCCATTTCTGAGTATAAAGCCATGCATAAATATTTTATTCCTTTTATTTCTCCCATGATTTTTTTAAGCCACATCAAGAGATACATCGTGTACATATTCCTATCTGAGGTATTGCCGTTTTTCGTTATTTTTCGAGAACACGAAAAATTTAACAAATAACGAAGGAAATGCTTAGATAATACAGCCCAAATGAGCTGCGAGGAGATAGTTAAAATAAATAGACGTTTTTTTCTTTAAATAAAAATAGCAACGATTGAAGCGTAGCAAAGCTTTTGTGGATTTCTCTTCTTATGTGGATAGAAAAATACGGATAATATATATATTTAATACTAGATATGACATAGGGGAATATTACATATGAGATATAAAGCACTTGGAAAGTTTAAGGATCACTTAAGTAAAGTTACAAGAAGATCGCCCATCTCCTGAAACTCCATGCGGGAGCCTGGCAAATTAACGGGTCCCTGCGCGAGTAACGTTGAGAGTGGCTTAATTCTTCCTAAAAATAGGGCAATTAGCCATGGAACCGCGTGGACTCGGCCTTGCGATCTCTACTCCGATTATGGCTCCAGTACAAATCAGTAAAAAACAAACAGTTGTGGGTAATATGTATTTTAAAGTCTTTTTTTTATCATTACCAATTTTAAATCTTATTAGTAACAGTATTATTGTGCTAAGCCTCATGTGCTGGAAAAGCCATATGGTTAAATTACAGAATTAAACTGTTACTTCCTTGGACAAGGCCTACGTCAGGCATAACCGTCTTTTAGTCCTAATGGTACATATAGGAGCCGGTGACCAAGCTCCTAATGCCTGAAATGTTTGTTACAGATAAGAGATATGTCCAAGTTTGCACGCAGTAGCAAAAATTGGGAAAAAATGGAGAAATCCCTGCTTTTGCTAAAATTACTAAATTCAAGTGGTAAAGGAAAGGTACAAGGGTGTCCAGCAAAAACTGCGATTTCTCAAGAAACTCCGAAAAACTGGAGAAATCGCAGTTTTTGCTAAAGTCATAAAAAGCTAGAGGGTCGATTTTAATGCGAAAGCGCCGTTGAACGGCGCATTCATGGAATATTTGTGGGGATTATAATTAGGTAAGCTGTCAACTCCTATTGTTTTGGACTAAGGCTCAAGTTTACAAGGAGACCCTGAAACATGTTCATCAGCTGTCGACACTTTAAATTTTAATTAGGTTTCTTTCATCCTTCTCTTTACTGCGCTTTTCACAAACATGCGAATTCTGCAGTTCAAAAGCCAACTGACGATTGCGTTTTTCGCTGCCGTCAATCATCTTAACGGACCTCTTAGGAAACAAAACTTTACTTTAGCGGGTTCAAAAGGTCATAGTTTGTGATTTGTGACTGGTGAATTTCGATCCGTTTTGTGTGTTTCTGTGTTTCAAGGTTCGTTGCTTGTCATCGTAATTATGATTGACGGCAGCGAAAAACGCAGTTGTGAAGGCGGCTTTTGAACTTTATTCACCTGTCAATGTAAACCCCGTTGGGGGGGGGGAGTGTGGGCAAGGAGTGGGGATTTGACAAATTTTGAAATCTTTGGATCAAATTCCCCAGGGAAACGAATGGTCGATCAAAAGTGTCAAAAAAGCCCCCACCCCAGGGGAAAAATCTAAACAAACCATACTATAACACTATATAAAACAAACAAAAGTACGTTCTTACTACTTTTATTTATGGTTAACGTAAGCTCCGTTAAATTACTCGCTGTAATTAACTATTTTCTCTCTCCACTAGCATCCCCTATTTTGAACAACAAAATCACTCCAGGAAGATTGACCGTGCTATTATAATATTAATGAAACGTAAAATGCTTTATAACATCTGCTCAACATGTCGGAACAGGTCGGATCAGTGACCCGTAAAAAATCCTCTGACTTTCATGGTGGAATTCGATTTCAATCGAGTTTTACAATCAGATGGGAACTTGAAGATGAAACCTTTCTCAAAATAGACATCTGTTTAGATGACAGTTTAAAGTATCGGATTATGGTGATTAAAATAAACGAAAACTTCATACCTTTCTCCAACAGCGTGACTTTCAGAAAGCCTTGAGGGAGGGACTTGGTAACCGCTTCTGAATTGATTACAGGCTTCTGTCGGTCAAAGTCAAATATCCCGACCCCGACGTCGCTTCGCACGATCAAAAGCCCGACAGGGGGATAGTCTCAGGCATCAAATCCCCTCCCCTTGATCGCACTGCCCCCCCACGGGATTTACATTGATAGGTGCATTAGAGATCGCATGTTTGTGAAAAGCGCAGTAATTCTAAGCGTTAAAAAGGTGATATTAATAATCCTTGGTCGACTTCTGTCACGTTGGCGGCATAAGCATAATCGACAATAAGTATTATGCAATGGTTTCGTCTAACTGTCGAAAACCGGAGAAATGTAACAAAATTTCAAAAAGCGCTCAGTTTCCTCGCAGGATTGCGTGAATATCATCACACATATATCTATAAACTAGTTAAGTCAACAACTTCGCTGGTTATGCACATAATTTTTGTAGCAAAGGCGTTAAAAAATATGTCACATATTTACATAAGTTACACGGTTCCTAAAAAGTACAAAAGAAGGATGCACAAGAAGTTTCCCTCCTTGCACAGGAGAAGTTATAACGCTAACCTACTAAAAATGGCCGAACTAGACGGCAAAAGAAATTTCTTTCAAGGCTTAATTTTAATCGAGTAACCCATTTTCGACGTTCATTAAGTTTCCGCAATGATTTGAAAGGTGGTTTCTCCTTGTATCGAAGAAAGTAGATTTTTGGTGTGATCATGATGATGCTTGTACAAGAAAAAAAGATGCCCGTTTGGCCACCTCAGTAAGAAAGCGCTCGATTGATCGAATTCCGGAATAATGACACGCAGAAATTTGAAAAAATCTCTTCGACCGAAAATTATGCACCACTTAGATGAAACACTGGCCTCAAGTATAAATTCTCAACACATTCTGGATTGTAAATGGAAGCCAATAATTAGTGATTTATCAGCATTTTTTCAGTAAGTCTTATTCCAATTGACGTATTAGAAAAGGTTGAAAGACATCGGACAACTTATTCCTGAACACGGTCAATCGAGCGCACAGTAAAATCATTTATGATAATTTAGTCAGGATGGTGAAAAAGTCGACCAGTTTAGGACGTTTTCCTGGGATTGACCTTTGACATTTCGTAGCCACTTCCTTCAGGACTGGTGAAGTTTCTAGCTTAGAGTCTTTAAATAAACGAGTGACCAGATAGCCAAACGAAAACACGTCGCTAGCGATGGACTGCCTTTCACTGCGATGTATTTCCTGTGCGATGTGCGGAAATTTGTTCATCGATTTCTCAATGTTCACCTCAGGTTTACGCAACCTGGCTTTAACAATCTTGCAGCTTTTTCCAAAATCGATAATTACGGGCTTGTTTTCCGATCCGTCAACGACAACATTATTGCTCTTCAGATCGTTGTGCAAGAAACCTCGTTCATGGATGAAAATTAGTATTTCGCATGTTTGCTTTAAGATATTTGCGCACATGGCAACATCTTGAATAACTTTTTCTGAAGCGGCCTTAAAAATTAGGGGTGGCGAATGGTAAATGCGAGACTTTGCGAGACGGCGAGACTAGCGTTTTTCTTTGCGAGCCCGAGACATTTTGACGTTTTAGATTGCGAGACCGAGACTTCAAAGTGTTTTGAGTGCGAGCGCGAGACGTTTAGACTCTTAAAATTCGAGCCCCAGATTTGGTTCAGAGCTATGAGAAGATATGACAATGAGCTAGAATTAGCTTGTACAAAAGTCTTACGAAGGAGGCTTTTGTTGTAAACCTGTCAACAGTCAATAAACTCTATATTTTCCTGGCCATGACCTAATTTCCGGTCAGGAGGTTACACTTGGTCGTTTGCCTTTGATTTTTTTGTGACTGACGCGCTGTCACTTACATTTTTCTGGAAGTCGTCTAAAAGAATGCGCCGCTGTGTTTGAACTCAGTTGAAGCTAGTTGAGTGGAAACGTTCCAGACGTTCATGCGTTAAAACCATGGAGGAAAAGTCGTCTTCTTCTCATCGGAAACGAAAGCACGAATCACGTAAGTACTCTATTAATGTTTGTATTTATCAATGTGCCGACAATTCGCCCTAGTCTATCAGTAGAACTTCAATCCCGGATTCGAGAAAACAACCACGCCATGCTTAACCAGCGCGGCGATATCAATCAATGAAAATCAATATAATCAATAATAATCAATAACAACCCATTGATTATTATTGATTGGTTCAACCAATCAATAAAAATCGATACTCACTCACCAAAAGTAGTACAATTGGAGCATATAATAAAGACTTGCGAGGCTCACAGGCTTGAATCCGGTTTATGGAAAAGTGACATATTTGTTAAAGACAAGCAGAACGTAAAAGCAGCAACACGTATTTTATCAACGTCCGTTCAACAATGTTTGGCGACATGGAATTAGCAGAGAACAATTAGCACACAAACATACTTAAAAATTGGTCAAAACATGTTATCAGCATTCACTGAACCAAACATTTCCATTAGAGAACGCGCCCAATTGGCATGGTCAGCAGTGTCCTTCCTTCGACTATGGAAAGTGTGGATAAACATTTCCGGATATACAAGTGGTCTGAGTGCTGTAGAGTGCCTTGTGTATGCTACTCTGAAAGCACACTACATTTTCCTTCTAATTATCATTCTGTTATCTTCCCTTTCGGTTGCACGGGTGAATGCTTTTTTGCTATATTAAGGCGGCATACAAATTATTTGTTCTAGTGACATAATTGCTGAGTATCTGAACATAGCAATGGGTTGTGATCATTGTAGAAA
>CALNXK010000710.1:30000-57500 GCA_942486035.1 Porites lobata | reverse complement strand
GCACACCAAACTTCAGATCAAAACTGTCTGACTTTGCACTGCCGATTACAATACACTGGAAATGCCGCCATGCCTTATTTTGCTTTCTTTTCTCTCTTTTTGAATGCGCTCTTGAACGATACTTTCCATCCCTTACTCGTAATACTCGCTCTCCTTTTTTGTATAACTCCTCTCGCTCGTTTAAGTCCATGTTTTCATTCACCGGAAAAGACTTCCGTTTCGGAAGGTAGCACATGGTACGTGAGAATTGTCTCTAACTAGTGGGGCGGATATGTGCAGATTTGGGGCCGGATTGTTCACTTTTTGTTAAAAGCACCAAATTTTCAGGACTGACAGAGCTAATTATGACTATTAATATGTGATATGGTGCCATCGCAAATTTTTCCTGTTAAACTGGTTTTTGGAGTGAAAATTAAACTTGCCGCCATTTTGACCGGAAGTAAATATCATCTAACCGAAAGTACACAGAATTAAGCATTTTTTAAAGCCAAAATGACGATAAAATTGTTCGTTCTATAAACTAATCGTGGCTATTAATATGTGATATGGGGCCATCGCAAATTGTTCCTGTTAAACCGGTTTTTGGAGTTATTACTAAAATAGCCGCCATTTTGACCGGAAGTAAATATCATCTAACCGAAAGTACACAGAATTAAGCATTTTTTAAAGCCAAAATGACGATAAAATTGTTCAAAACTGACGACAAAATTTTTTTGTTCCTGTTAAACCGGTTTTTGTTTTCTCGGATATTTTTGTCGTAAATAAAAAACCGAAAGTCAAAATTTAGCATGTTAAGGTCAAAATGACGACAAAATACAAATTAGCGGTTTAAATCGATAAAAAGTCCGTGTTAAAATTAGTTAAATGGAAAACCGGATAAAATGGGATAAAATGGAAATTGAAACTCATTCAAAGCAATTCATTTCAGTAGTGAATTAAAAAAAAATGTCAAACAGTGACTCACATTTTTAAACATAGGAAAAGCCAAGAATACGAACAAATTAAACTAGCAAAAAACAGATTATTTCTTTTTACTTGTTTTAACCCTTCAAGTCCCCATAGTGACCACCATCAATTATTTTCACACACCCACAATATCCATACAAGGCCAAGAGATTAGGTTTTTAGATTTAATAAAATGATCACCTAAGAGAATATGCTTTGACCTTTTATCAAATTCTTTCAACTTATCCTTATAAGGAAAATGTATAGAGACCAGTTTGAAGAATTTGTAAGGGCTAAAAGAGTTGATCCACTATTAACTAGAATGTAGAATGCTTTGCGGTTTTCAAAGTAAATTGAGGTATAATAGCCGCACCATTTTGTGTTATTGAGGAGAATAAATAACATTCTGTGCATGTACATATTGCATTTAAATTGCTTTCACGATAACGTCTGCCAAAGTTTACCATTTTCAAAAAGTTTCCTGGAAATCCGCTTGGAAGGTAAATGGGTCCCCTACTCAGCCTACTGTTTACAAACAGAGTCTGGGTTCTTTAACTTCCCACAGCATTTTATATGAACAAGGACTGTGAGACGGGGCTTACAGGTTTTTTTATTCCAAGACGACTAGAAAGTCTAAGCGTTTGCAGATGACATTAAAAAAGCACCAATTCGCGTCAGCTATTTAAAGATCCTGATCGACAATTGGTCCGGCCCGGGGATTTGAAGCCGCGGCTTCCCGCTCAGTAGACCGGTGTTTATCCACCTGGAGCTAACCCGGCGGCGGTTTAATTCAGCTATATTTCACTATCAAGTGAATTTGCGCCTCTCTCGACAGAAGTGAGAGTTAGTCTCTAATCTTCAATGTAACCACCCCAGAATGTCATTAATTATCATGGACTGAGCAGCACTGATTATCATGCTTAAGTCCACATGCAAGAAAATAAGGAAAAAGCGTTTTCCGAGTGTGCATCACTTACGTTAATCCCCTGAGCACGTGAAACGTATTCTCCGGCATATAGTATGTGACAAATATGTCGCGCCGAGAACAGCTTGAAGACTAAGATCTGGGGTAAACGTGTATCACGAGCTATACTAAGAAACTGGAAAAAGCTAGTTCTTTTGTAAAGATCGAAAAAAAGCAGGTGCTTTTTAGATTTCTTGCACATTGAGCAACGCGTGTCGTCTAGGGTCAGACGTCCAGTCTTTTCCTTGCATCGTTTGAAGTCAATTCGCTAGAAAGCATTTATTGTTATGCTCTATCACAAATCAGATTCCCTACTTTTAAGATATAGTGTATTAAAATATAAGTTTGTTTCCAAGTTTGTTCGTGTCCAAGATATGTTAAAAAAAAAGTTAACCGTAAAAGAAACTGTTCCCTGGATTTTTAAAAGTAACCGTTGACATTTCTATGGGTAAAATAATATTGGAAGTGAAATACTTAAAAGCGTGATGTATCAAATGTTAAAATGTTTCAAAAGAATAACTTATTTCATTCCGAGATAATCCTAAGACCTTTATTTTGCTTAAAGATACAAAAAAATACAGGTTTATTAATATTTGACTCTTTGAAACAAAAGAAACTAATTTTTAACTTTTCTGTTAACCGTAACTGAAATAAATTAACCGATAGCCGTAAAAGAGCCAGAATTTTAGCCGATAACCGTAAAAGCCGGGCGTAAAAGTCACCACCCCATTGAGACCCTCGGTGAATACTTCTGGTACCTCCAGAAATAATCAGAGTTATTTTCGCTTACACGTTTAATTCTTCTACGCGATAGAAAAAGTAATTGTTTACCGTCAACTGACGGAGCCAAAAGTGGTTTCTTTGACCCGGCCTACATTACTTAAACATGCTGTCCACATATGGAGTCAGCAGGCACTGGTACCAAGCTTCTATTGTAGGTTCCTAGTCTGCAAGATTGGGGCTGGATATATCTAAGAGAAGAGTGACGACTCTCCAGCACACCACTGTCAGAAATTACAAAGTTGAGGGTAGAACTATATAGTCAAAAACGCTGGTAAGAAGGGCTGTGCCCAGAAGAGTGACAATCGTGAAGGGCAATCCCAAACTCTTTTTCCGATTACAAGCACTCGTCTGCATGAAGTACCAAGTCATTAGGTCACCGATATATTATCTGTTCTTCTTCGATATTTTGTATCATAGCCAAAGTAGGCTCAGGTTTAGTAATGGATTATACATGATGAAAATAGTAAATTGAGTGTATACATTAGATTTAAAGAAAATATTAGAGTAAAGAAAGCTAGCAGGCACAGCAGAAGTTTAAGCTCATTCTTTAAAAGTTCCGACTCTGGTAGTTTTACTTCCGGTCTAGCTGGCGGCCACTTATATCATCATTTCTATTCTATTTTTTTAGACAATTTGCGTTGAAATAAAACCCAAGCGAGCAAAAATAAAAACTGATAAAGAATAAAGCAACAGGACAGCCTTTCGAGAAGGTCAGCACAGAGTACGACAGGACACTGAATTATAGTCGTCCACTGCTAGAAATTAAATCAGTGATCCCACAGCTACCTCAGAATGGTTGCTTCTATAGCTAATGTAACTAACAACTTATGTGGCAGTGATTTTTGTATATATTAATAGCCCAAAAGAACTAATCAGGTAGACTAAACCTTATTTCTCCAAATGCCCCGTTCTTTAATTAAAATTCTAAGAAATACATTTTGCATGATCGGAGAGCATTGCCACTTCCAGTATTGTGAAATTTATTGCAAATTCCATGGCCTCCTTTTTGTGGTCGAACATTGTAACCAAAGACCAATAACACCCTATCCCTGTCTTAAAATAGTTTTTGTTCAGATTTTGTCAATTTAGACAAGCCTGTATCAGGCAAAAGTGTACAAACTGGACCCAAGGACAATAAAGGTCCCATCCGTGATAACATTTGAACCCAAGCGTAATGGAAGCACTATTTATACCCAAGATTAATGAAAATATCATCTGATATACTTTGCTTTCATCTGAAGTAATCCAACATTTGAACTATGAGACATGCCCTTAACAGTCTACATCAATCAGGGCCGATGAAACCATTAATTTTAGATGACTCACCAAGCTTATTGAATGGGAGAAATGGCCAGCCCCAAGACTCTTTCATTGGCTCTTTGTTTTGTTTTGGCAGTCAATGGAGGATGCGAAATTTAAATACATTTGTAGGTGTTGGTTTCGGTATGGTGACGTGATTTGATAACTTGTATCAGCTCTTATTGGTCATAATTTGTTGTTGCCATAAACTGGTTTGAGTGAAGTGCTAATTTACCAATAGGGTCTTAATTAAATTTGGGTTCAACTGCTTTTTTCTGATGGAATATATTACGCTTGGCACCAGATTACACTTGTGCATTCAGCAAACGTCCAATTCTACCTTAGTATTTAAGCTGTGGAAGGGAAGTTGTACGGGAAGTTTAAATAATCCTCTGGTCGATTTGGCGGATATATTTGAGGACGAAGTCCGGACGCCTCTGTCTCTCCCTCTGGATGAGCCACTGGGAAAATAAAACGCTTCAGGGTGTTTTTTAGTAACTCTACGTCTAATTAAATGGATTATTTAGATACAATGTTCAGAAAATGAACTTTTCGTAACTGACTTTATTTGCGATATTTACAGGAACTGGCTCTTGATACATTTCTTTCTAACTGCATATTCAACTGCTGAAACTTGTCGCCTTTCTAATCACACTGGCTTCATCTCTCTGATGAAACTTCTTTCTACAGGTACCTACAAAACAACAACATTACACAGCTCCCGCTCGGAATATTTTCAAACGTCCCTGAGTTACAGATATTGTAAGTTCCAATTTTTTTTTGTTGTTGCTAATGATCATGGCTAAATCACTACACATGTGTGAAAAATAAAAAAAAACTAGAGCGAAAGCAAACTAATAATTAGAATATTTCGTTTGAATTGCAAGAAAATCACCAGCGATGTACTTAGTTCTTACTAGTCCAGGCACAAAAAAGATCTGGTGGTCTCACCAATGTAACTTTCAAGGTATTGTTTGGCTATTTAAAATCCTCTCTGATAGGACTACGTAAATAACTAAGTAACGTCACCGTGTCTCATTATAAAAAGACATTGTATATAAGGTGGCCCGAACCTATTTATATTCGCGTTGGTTATGTTTTTGAAAGGCATTTTGCAGCAGGAAAGATTTGACCGATTTCTATGATATTTGGCATCCTTAATTAAGAATGGTCGAACTTTAAGAAACTGTTTTTTAAAATTTATTTTTGTAACAAAAACGTTTGAGATATCAGCATATGTTTAAAACCACATTTTTACAAAAAATGTTGATAACTGCGAAACTCTAAGACAGATTTTTCTAACTTCAGCAAATAAGCCTCAGAGCTCTCCTGTTTTATATCTGCAAGTTTGAAGTCAATCGTGACCGTAGAATTAGCTGCACAAATAGCTTTCAAATTTAACCTTAAAATGCAACGCCAACACATTTGTCAAAGTTGACTCTCAAATAGAGTAAAACTGCCGACGGACTATTTCCTATCTGCAAGGGTATTCTTGCCCAAAGCCTTAATTGCAAAAAACTGGGTAGTCAGAAACCTACAGCGAATACAGTTGGCAATGCAAGAAGAATTAGGCCACCTTTAGACGTCATCATCAGCAATGAAAAAAGCTGATACTCTTGCCTTATAACTGTTATGAATGTCGAATTTTTAATGTCATTTCCAGACCTCTTGTCAATTTTGTATAAATGATGTCGTCATAATCTGTTACAGTCACTCTAGATCACTTTTAAAAATTCATGTTGACTAGCATACAAAACGTCAAGTTTATACAAAATTTATACCAATGCAAAATTAAAGTTCCCACTTCTCATCACCTGGTGTTTGTGCCTTATTTAAGAACAAGAGGCGTTTGTAGAGGAATATTGAGAATCTTGAAGAGACGAATGCATTCGCTGAGTTGATTTGGATGGCATCGGGATCAAGTAGATAAGGCTTTTGCGATAAGCTCTTAATCTAACTGCATACGACACGTCTTACTCGGTTTTTTTGACAGTTACATACGGGACCACACTCACAATCCAGATCTTAGTAATCTAAGAGGAAAATGTGCTAATTCTTTAAGCGCACACAGTGCTGTTTGGAACAGTTTGCAACTATGAATTTCCTGATCAATATATTAATTTTATAGTCGTATAAAGAGTTTTCTAATCACCCCGATGAACACTAAGTAATATTTTGACAAAATGTGTTCATAAGAAGCATTACAACTTTTGTCCCGAACTTGAAAACTGCAAAGACAAAAAAAACCCTGCGTCCACCCCCTTTTTGTTCATTTTTTTTCTTTACGCCTCGCCAGTTTTTTCCTTGTTAATCCTAGGGACACGGGACGGCCCAAGCTCCTCAATGAGCTCCCCAAAACAGCAAACTGGTACTTATCAAGGTCGTCGATAATAGGGGGGGAGAATACGTCGGAGAGTGTGCCCTTCTAGCATTTTGGCCACTTGACAAGTGAGGCAAATGACTGTCCTCCTCTACTTCCTTAAGAGATTTTTGTATGGAGAGTGAATGTACGTTAGCAGTCTTAAGATGGATGGAAAAACTTGTATGTTGCAGTTACAACTTAGGCAAGCCCGAATGCAAACAGTTTTAGTGTAAATTCGAAATCAGGGCATTATTCCTTTTTTTGTTCAATTTAAGTTAAAACCTTCAATTAGATTAAAAACATCGGTTTGAATTGATATGCTAATTATTCAACAATAAATGTCTTTTTAAAGGCTATTTGATCATCCGATTTCCTGCCAAGAAGAGACAGGCTGCTTATGAAAGCATTGTCAGCCATGCGAGTTTACGTAGAAGAACTTTTAGGGCTGTAGTTCGCAGACTATAAGAAAAGCAAAAACTGGTTGTTTTCAGAGGAATAAAACAACAAAACTCGCTTACCACATTTTTGGACAACAGAAAGGTGGCGTTTTAATGGAGACTTTAAAGTTCAATGGTTTACTGAGATTTTTTGGGACTCTGCGGTAACTGGCATTCTTTTCAGCCTTTATCATTTTTATCATTATCGACACAGCATATTCGAGTTAAATCATTCTTGTCTACAGTATGTTAAGGGTGACTTATTTTTGCAGGTTTTTGTCGAATAACAAAATTGAGAAGCTTCCATCTGGCTTATTTTCAAATCTCTCTAAGATGGAAAGTTTGTAAGTATATTGTTTAGTTGTTTACGGGTCATGAACAAAACACTTGGCGAGTACTACGAAAAAATATAGACATAGTAGCATGTATACCGTAATTACAGCGAGCTTAAGCAAAGAGAACGTTGACGTCCCGGCTACAATGAATAGCAATCAGAAGTTGCATTTTTCGCTTGATGGAAAGCTTCTTTAATAATACAAGTAGTTTGAAAGCTCTTGATGTTTTGTGTGGCGTGATGTTATTGAGTCAGTCCATTTAAAGCGTGCGGAGACCAACTTCCGATTATTAGTTTTGGCGTGTGAGACGTTACAGTTTTCGTTGGTCATGACAAATATACATACTAAACGCACTCATAGTAGTACTACGAGTTAACCAGGCGGGCGGGGGGGTGTCGTCAAGCCATGTTTTTTCAACTTCTTTCAACAAAATTAGGGCTTGTGGATAAATTCTGCAAAGTGCTTATTTATGTGTTATTTTACAAATCGGGCACAAAAAATCAATTCTCGCGGTTTTTACCTAGATGGTGACCATGCTTGGTGACGTTACGGGCCTCCAGCAGAGCTACCACCTATAAAATTATACCTTATCCTGTAGAAAAGATCAAAGGCTTCCCACTGAACGCAAAATCGTTTTGAAATACTGCAACATATCAAAAACTCTAGGGATGGGTTTATCACCCCCCTTGTACCACGGTTAGGGTATGGCTTTGCGTGTACATGTACGTCCGCGGGTTTAACTTACAGTAAACTACAAAAAAGCTGTCATATGCATTAATATGCTATATATTACAACAGTTGAATGGACTGAATCAACAAAATTAGGGACTGCAATTAGTTATCATCTCTATTTATAGCCAGAGAAGTTGTGAATGTCTTCCCACAATACATTGCGGATCAAAGAAGAGTATCAAGATTTTCGTGAAGTCTATATTCGGCTCAGACTCTTGATCAACTCAGGTGTTGGCGGTCGAAAATGTGCTTTCAGAAGTTTATTATATACATACTTAAGTATACTCACAGAAAAGCTCCGTCGAAGGTTTTCAGACGCACATGAGTTCTGGCTAATCAGAATCGCGAACAAGGTTTTTTTGTACGTGCGAAAAAAAATGATACGTCCAATCAAATCCCACAGAAGTGTGTGGATTTCGCGCCCAAATTTCCTCCTTTTTTGGCGCTTGTAGATTGCAGCGGGCTCGCAGAAATTCAACGCGAAAGTTCGTTCTGTGAGACTAAAATAGAATGAATTTTTTCCTTAGAAAACCTGAAACAAAATCTCGAAAATTTGCGGGCAATGGTTTCCTATATTTCAAATTCAACAAGGAAAACTGTAAAGAGCCGAGAAAACATGCAACAGCAGAAGTGGAAAACGAAAGGAGACGTCAGGCCTAAGTTTTATCTATATCGGAACTTTATTTGTTTCTGTCTATGTTCCGAATAAATTACAGTTTTTTTAAAATCGTGGATAGACCGGGTAACAGTCCTTAGCTCTCTTGAAAATGTGTCAGGATTCCTTCTAACACTTGCAATAGCCCAGACAGTAGCAACTATCATAATAATTGCGTCTGGAGCAAGGAATCACATATACTGATGGTAATACAAAATCCAGGCACTATTGGCCAAAGGTTCAAGAAGGGAAGTAAAATGGCGGCCTTTGCACGCCTTAATCTTCCGAACGAACAACTTTATTGAATCTAGCCTTTCTACAACTGAAACGAAGCGATGGCGTGTGATCTGAAACAAACTAAAGCGGTACTGCAAAACAAAAATTAAATAAATACAAAGTGAAGATAAAATAACTACAAAACTGAGCGATAGCAATACGGCAAACTGAAAAAAAGCAAGTAAAACAAGAAAAATACTTGCAAGGCAATTAGCAAGATTAGATGAAAAACTAGGACGAGCAAAGAGACCAAAAAGAATAAAACCGTAAACTGGACCAAAAGATTTAGAATCACAACGAAGAACTGACGCAAAAGTTACAAGCGAAGCTCAATTTATGATATGCAAAGAAGAAACCTAACACGAAGAACAAAGATACACGAAGAATGAACGACCAATGAACTAAACAGCACTAAAGGCACGAACATGAGAAAACGAAATCGCGGC
Source organism: Porites lobata (assembly GCA_942486035.1). NCBI lineage: Eukaryota > Metazoa > Cnidaria > Anthozoa > Scleractinia > Poritidae > Porites > Porites lobata. Next base: position 48,266 of record CALNXK010000710.1, on the reverse strand, counting down.
GAACACACAGAAGCTAAAAAAGAAACGCGTAACATTCATGACGCCTAGATTCCGGCCCCTAAAGACAAGTCTCTCAGCTCCTATCTAACCTATAAAAATAAGCCAGCAGCTTAAACATGAAAACTAACTGCATTAAACAATAAACTACTCAAACAATAAATTGCTTAACCAATAAATGTCACAAAGGCCTACGTGCCTCGAACAGGCTTGAATGTCCAGTTTTATAGAACATCACGAAAGCTCAATGAGTCGCGCAAAGTCTCTTGAACAGTTCTGAGAAGTAAAAGAATCACTTTCAATGTCCAACTGATTCCAAAAATCACAACTTGGTGATAGGTTGCTCCAAAGTAGAGGTCTTTATTTTTACCTTAAAGTGGCGTAAAAAACCATTCTTACCTAGAAAAAAAGTCTTTGATTGGACCAATCGCCCATATACTCCTGGGCGTTGATTTATCAGCGACAATAACGGTGTCTCCAACAGTGAGTTTTCTCCTCGGGCGGAACCATTTCTGTCGCTCCTGCAGCAAAGGAAGGTATTCTCATTTCCAGCGACTCCAGAAAACATTTGTCAAATACTGAACTTGTCGCCGTCTTCTCCTGGAATAGGTGTTGTTGGTGTTGTGTTAACAGCCCTGGCGGTAGAGATAGATTTTGGCGAGTTACGTATTCTTGGGCACAGTCCTCCCACCCAGGCTCAAGTGATGATAGGAAATTGGGCTCCTCTACCCAACGGCTATTGCGGATGAACGTGTTTGCTGTAACTCCTGGTGAAGCTTCATCAGCGGGATTGGATTTTCTGTCATTATGCACTTCCAATGAGATGGGTTAGATTCTTACGGCGATACGGTTGGCAACATACATGGCGAAAACGCTTCGACTCATTCGCAATGTAGCGTATCACTGTCATACATTCCATCCAAAAGGGGAATCTATCGATCGGTAACTCTAACTTCTTCGTCAAGATTTTTTTAGTCGAACTGACAAAGTATCAGCCGTTAACTCTAATGTAGGGATGGTTGTTTTCTTGAAGAAAGGAGCCAGGCAGGACTTGCCAATAAAAAAATAAAAAGTAAACCTGACCAAGCAGAGGTCTACATGCTTCCTGAGAGGCGTCACAGAAATGATGGATCTGACATAAAGCGTTATCTGAAGACTCGACAGGTTTAACACATCTTTCAATGGCAACTTGGGATATCTTCAGTAAATCATAGAGCCACGCTCTCCAACGGGTCAGGAGGCAATCTGGGATTTCATCCTCCAATCATAAGCCTTTTCTTCTTCAAAAATACAAACATTTGCTTTTTGTTGGATTATCCGGGGGCATTTCTCTATTAAGGCTTGCTCTCTAGCGTCATGGAAGTGAAAAATTGTTGACTACGTCCAGTCTTTCAAGACCGTTAGCTCTGAAGCGCCTAAACCCAAGCGAGCAAAAATAAACACTGATAAAGAATAAAGCAACAGGAGAGCCTTTCGAGAAGGTCAGCACAGAATATGACTGGACTGTGAATTATAGTCTTCCAGTGCTACAAATTAAATCAGTGATCAGACAACTACCTCAGAATGGTTGCTTCTACAACTAATGTAACTAACAACTTATGTGGCAGTGATTTGTGTATACATCATTAGCCCAAAAGAACTAATCAAGCAGACTACACTTTATTTCTCCAAATGCCGCGTTGTTTAATTAAAATTCTAAGAAATACATTTTACATCCTCAGAGAGCCTTGTTACTTCCAGTACTGTGAAATTTCTTGCAAATTGCATCCCCTCCTTTTTTTGGTCAAACATGGTAACCAAGGACCAATAACACCCTATCCTTGTCTTAAATGGTTTTTGTAAAATGGTTTTTGTTCAGATCTTGTCAATTTAGACAAGCCTGTATCAGACAAAAGTGTAATAGCTGGACCCTATGGTACCAAAGGTCCCATCCGTAATAACATTTGAACCCAAGCGTAATGGAAGCATTATTTATACCCAAGATTAATTAAAATATCATCTGTTATATACTTTTGTGTCATGTGAAGTAATCCAACATTTGAACTATGAGACATGCCCTTAACAGTCTATATCAATGGGCCAATGAAACCATTAATTTTAATTTCTAATGTTAGATTACTCACCAAACTTATTTAAAGGGAGAAATGGCCAGCCCCAAGACTCTTCCACTGGCTCTTTGTTTTGTTTTGGCAATTAATGGCGGATGTGAAATTTAAATACATTTGTAGGTATTGGTTTCGGTATGGTGACGTGATTTGATAATTTGTATCAGCTCTTATTGTTCATTGTTGCTATTAACTGGTTTGAGTGTAGAGCTAATTTACAAATAGGGTTCAAATGGTCTTTTTTTCTGATGGAATCTGTTACGTTTGGCACCAGTTATTACACTTGTGCCTTCTGCAAACGTCTAACTCTAGTTTAGTTTTTAAGCTGTGGGAGGGAAGTTGTACGGGAAGTTTAAATAATCCTCTGGTCGATTTGGCGGATATGTTAGAGGACGAAGTCCAGGCGCCTCTGCCTCTCCCTCTGGATAAGCCACTGGAAAAATAAAGCGCTTCAGGGTTTTTTTATCAACTCTACGTGTAATTAAATGGATTATTTATATACAATGTTCAGAAAATGAACTTTTCGTAACTGACTTTATTTGCGATATTTACAGGAACTGGCTCTTGAAACACTTCTCTCCAACTGCATATATATTCAACTGCTTTCAGCGCGTTATGAGCGCAGAATGTTCCTCTGAAACTTGTCGCTCTTTCTAATCACACGCGCTTCATTTCTCTAATGAAACTTCTTTTTACAGGTACCTACAAAACAACAACATTACACAGCTACCGATCGGAATATTTTCAAATGTCCCTGAGTTACAGACATTGTTGGTAATGATCAAGGCTAAATCACTACACATGTGTGAAAATAAAAAAAAAAAAACTAGAGCAAAAGCAAACTAATAATTCGAATATTTCGTCCGAATTACAAGAACATCATCAGTGATGTGCTTATAGTTCTTACGTAGTCCAGGCACAAAAAAGATCTGGCGGTCTCACCAATGTAAATTTTAGGGTATTGTTTGGCTATTTAAAATCCTCTCTAATAAGACTACGTAAACAACTAAGTAACGTAACCGTATCTCTTTATAAAGAGACATTGTATATACAATATCTTAAGCCAGCTTTAGACATCATCATCAGCAGTGAAAAAAGCTGATACTCTTGCCTTATAACTGTTACGAATTTCGAATTTTTAATGTAATTTCCAGACCCCTTGTCAATTTTGTATAAATAGTGTCATAATCTGTTAAGATCACTCTAGATTACTTTTAAAAATGAGTGTTGACTAGCACACGAAACGTCAAGCTTATACAAAATGTATACCAGTGCAAAATTAAAGTTCCCACTTCTCATCACCGGGTGTTTGTGTCTTATTTAAGAACAAGAGGCATTCCTCTACAAACGGTTCGTTTTGTAGAGGAATATTGAGAATCTTGAAGAGACGAATGCACGCGCTGAGTTGATTTGGATGGCATCGGGATCAACTAGACAAGGATTTTGCGATAAGCTCTTAATCTAACTGGGAGTGCAACACGTCTTACTCCGTTGTTTTGACAGTTACATACGGGACCACACTCACAATCCAGATCTTAGTAATCTAAGAGGAAAATGTGCTAATTCTTTAAGCGCACACAGTGCTGTTTGGAACAGTTTGCAACTATGAATTTCCTGATCAATATATTAATTTTATAGTCGTATAAAGAGTTTTCTAATCACCCCGATGAACACTAAGTAATATTTTGACAAAATGTGTTCATAAGAAGCATTACAACTTTTGTCCCGAACTTGAAAACAGCAAGGCCAGAAAAAAAACCCTTGCGTCTACCCCCTTTTTGTTCATTTTGTTTCCTTTACGCTTCGCCAGTTTTTTCCTTGTTAATCCTAGGGACACGGGAAGGCCCAAGCTCCTCAATGAGCTCCCCAAAACAGCAAACTGGTACTTATCAAGGTCGTCGATAATAGGGGGGAGAATACGTCGGATAGTGTGCCCTTCTAGCATTTTGGCCACTTGACAAGTGAGGCAAATGGGTGTCCTACTCCACTTCCTTATATGCTAATTATTCAACAATAAATGTCTTTTTAAAGGCTATTTGATCATCCGATTTCCCGCCAAGAAGAGACAGGCTGCTTATAAAAGCACTGTCAGCCATGCGAGTTTACGTAGAAGAACTATTAGGGTTGTAGTTCGCAGACTATAAGAAAAGCAAAAACTGGTTGTTTTCAGAGGAATAAAACAACAAAACTCGCTTACCACATTTTTGGACAACAGAAAGGTGGCGTTTTAATGGAGACTTTAAAGTTCAATGGTTTACTGAGATTTTTTGGGACTCCGCGGTAACAGGTCCAGTAAGAAAGGGTGGCTGCCTCAATTACTAGCATTCTTTTAATTTCAGCCTTTATCATTTTTATCATTATCGACACATCATATTCGAGTTAAATCATTCTTGCCTACAGCATGTTAAGGATCACTTATTTTTGCAGGTTTTTGTCGAATAACAAAATTGAGAAGCTTCCATCTGGCTTATTTTCAAATCTCTCTAAGATGGAAAGTTTGTAAGTATATTGTTTAGTTGTTTACCGGTCATGAACAAAACACTTGGCGAGCACTATACGAAAAAATATAGACATAGCAGCATGTATACGGTAACTATAGCAAGCTTAAGAAACGAGAACGTTGACGTCCCAGCTATAATGAATAGCAATCAGAAGTTGTATTTTTCGCTTGATGGAAAGCTTCTTTAATAATACAACTAGTTTGAAAGCTCTTGATGTTTTGTGTGGCATGATGTTATTGAGTCAGTCCATTTAAAGCGTGCGGAGACCAACTTCCCATTATTATTTTTGGCGTGTGAGACGTTACAGTTTTCGTTGGTCACTGACGAATATACATACTAAACGCACTCATAGTAGTACTATGACTGTGAAAGGTTTGAGCCCGGGAGTCATTTCAAAAGTAGGTTGAGTTTGAGCGTCCGGGTGAACGTAGTCCTGAATAGACTGTTGTTGTTGACAGTGACTGACGTTTCGACAACCTGCGCGGTAGTCATCTTCAGAGTCAAAGTGAGTTGTATCACGTCAGTTGATGGTATTATACTTTGGTTATTGATCTGATTGGTCAATAACGTCGCGATGTTATTGGTCGTCTGTCAGTTAAGCGGTGATGTTATTGGCTATGAAGTCGTCCTCTCGTAGTCAGTTATAAGTCGTTTGTACGGTGCTGGTAACTGTTGGCTACGATTCAGTGGCGTTAGTTCTAAGTTCTAAGTTGGCAAACCAAGTTAACCAGGAGGGTAGGGGGTTAAGGCTAGGGTTGTCGTCAAGCCATGTTTTTTCAACTTCTTTTAACAAAATTAAAGCTTGTGGATAAAATTATGAAAAGTGCTTAATTATGTGTTATTTTACAAATCGGGCACAAAAAATCAATTCTCGCGGTTTTTAGCCGAAATCTTGCTGATTCTTGGTTAAATCCAAGATGGCGACCAAGATGGTGGCCATGTTTTGGTAACGTTACGGGCCTCCAACAGCGCCACCACCCATAAAATCATATCTAATCTTGTAGAAAAGATCAAAGGCTTTCCACTGAAAACAAAATCGTTTTGAAATACTGCAACATATCAAAAACTCTAGGGAGGGGTTCCATCACCCTCCTTGTACCACTGTGGGGGTATGGCTTTGCGGGTACATGGACGTCCGCGGGTTTAACTTACAGTAGACTACAAAAAGGCTGTCATGTGCATTAATATGCTATATATTACAACCGTTGAATGGACTGAATCAACAAAATTAGGGACTACAATTAGTTATCATCTCTATTTATAGCCAGAGAAGTTGTGAATGTCTCCCCACAATACATTGCTGTTCAAAGTAGAGTATCAAGATTTTCGTGAAGTCTATATTTGGCTCAGACTCTCGATCAAGTCAGTTGTTGGCAGTCAAAAATATGCTTTCAGAAGTTTATTATATACGAACTAAAGTATACCTACAGAAAAGCTCCGTCGTAAGTTTTCATACGCACATAAGTTCTGGCTAATCTGAATCGAGAATGAGGTTTTTTGTACGCACGAAAAAAAATGATACGTCCAATCAAATCTCACAGAGGTGTGTAAGTTTGGCGCCAAAATTTCCACCTTTTTTGGCGCTGGTGTAGATTGCAGCGGGCTTGCTATGCGAGTTGCCTTCCAGAAATTCAACGCGAAAGTTCGTATGCTATGTTATGTTATGGTATGGTAACTTTATTTATACACGGTATTTCCTTCTGGTACATTTACATTTAAGTATAGAAAAACTAACTTCCTTAACTAATCTTAAATCTAAGACAAAAACTAAAATAATAAAGATGAAAAGAAAACACCTGCTTTTCAAGGAGGCCCTGTGTAAAAACAACATATTGCTAATTAAATTAATTGTCCATCGAAAGTTGTCGCTTAATTTTCCCTTAAATAAATTAGTGGATGTCAATTGCCGCACCTCCAGAGGCAAGCTGTTCTAGAACACACTTCCGCTGTATTAAAATTTAGTGCGGGGTTGTGGAACAGCGAGCTTGTATACATTCTCACTCAGGTTTTAACTAATTAAAGCGAAGCGACGAACAAAAAGCGAAGTCAGATATTCTGGAGCTGTGTTATTTACAATGCTATGCATCATTATTGCTTCACTAACTGCACGCTGATGGAACAGGGTTGTTTTGCATGAGCATGCGCGACCGCTGAACAAGCGATGTGCATGGAGGCTCACCACAGGGTTTGCCTTCATCAAAATGGCGCGCCTCAAAGGTATCATAGCGATTATTTTGCTCGTTGGTCTTGGCGAATGTGCTGGTGATTTAACAAAATGTGTAGTCTGCAAAAAACTCTAACATGGTCTTACCAAAAGCGAAGTAGACCGGCTTTAACATACACGAGCTACTATCAAATTTCATCTCCCCACTTGACCTGGACAACAGCGCGCGTATATGTAGTACCTGGAGGATTGCGCTGACCTCATCAAAGTCTAAACAAAGTGCCGAAACGTTTGTTGATGCAAGTAAACACTTTCAATTTTCTTTGTTTTGAAATGGGAAAGGAAGAGAAATATTAAAAAGAAAACATAGCAAATTTCAGCGAGTGGGTTCGAAGTGCGCGAAAGCCGATGTTCGGTTCAGCAGTGAATTAATATATGTTGTACAATTTTCCCAGCACTTTAAAGCTACAAAATTAAGAGCACACGAGACGTAGATTAGTCACCTGGTGAGATGTTGGTGGTAGTCACTCTGTATGTCTCCAACAATAAAAAAATGAATATCAATGAGACACAGTCAAAACTGCATTCAATAGGACCGAAATTAAAGTCCAATCTTGTGACCGATTTTGATGAAACAAACGGTTAGGTTTCCCAAGAAGTACATTAAACATGTGATGCAAAAGTTAAAAGTCATTAGAACATTTAAGTTCTGGCCAAAAGCAAATTCCTGTGAAAGATGCGTTACAATGTTAGCCCACGCAAAAACAAGAAGTTCTACAATTTTCCTATAAACAAACTTTGTATCGCTAAAATACTTAAGGCAAAAACTTTCTATTCCAACTGAAAACGGCGTGGTAGTCGCCCGCTGATCGTTATTAATCCACTCCCGAAATATGGCTAAATCAGCTATTAACAAGTTATTGACAGAAATCCTCTACGGCATCGAGAAACTGATTTACATCCGATTTATAGACAAACACTAAATAAAGAACATTTTACTCAATAGCTACGCATCAGCAATGCATTCTATGCCAAACTTTGCGGTTCTTAATGGGGAATCAAGACACGAGTCGAGCGCCAAACAACAACAAGCAGCCATGTTCGTGTCAGACATCGTTGAGAAACTTGCTCTTTCACCTCGTTCAGCGCATCAGTCTCAACTTTAAATCAACAGATCTTTACTTATTTTGTACAACGAAGGTCTTTCCTAAGTTCCTGCTACCATTTCAATCTCAAGCAAGCTTTCAAAGTGAACAATTTAGTTCCTATGTCTATGCAGCACGGTCGCTGTCACTGGTCGCGTGCTCTCTGACAAGTCAGCGGTCGCGCATGCTCATGCAAAAAAGACCCCTGTTCGCTGATGGAGAAGTCTCGACCACTTTAAAATACGTGAGTTGCCGTCACAAGCTGTCAAATATTTCAAATAATAGGACTTTTTAGCATTCTTACCGCGTTGTTGCGTGCCCTCTTCAAATCATTCCAGTCGTTAGGGTCACCAGACCGTATGGCCTTTATTTTAAGTCGATCTCTGAAATGCATCATTTTCTTAAGCTCCGCAGGAGTTTTGGAACTACGAACGCGCTTAGATCGGAGGGGAGCATATACATCAGACATCTCTAGGAACAAAGTTTTCCATTTTAGCCACATTTCGTTAGGGTTATGTACTCCCTTGACATCATCCCATGATTGGGCTAAAATGTCAGAGCGAAAGCTATTACGATTGAAATTCTTAAATTGTCTATACACGCCAGGCAAACTAAGAGCGAAATGTGGCCTCGAGATATGATGGCATTACGGCCAGCGGTATTACGCGTGCAATTGAAGCGTTCACAAGATGGCCGCTAAGAAGTTCTATGATGTCTTCGAAGTCATTGAAAAAGTGACTGAGAGCGACGAGACTTACGAAGATGGAGATAGCTACGACCAGGGAGATCAAATTCAAGAGATAGTCCAGAGCAAAATGACCGAACTCGCAGAGGCTGCAGTGAAGTTGGAGCCTGCTTTGCAACCAAACATGAAATTGTTTGAGACTCATGCGGTTCGCATTATTTTACCTTGGTTACAGTTGTGCGCTTACCCTGAAATATCAAAAGTAGCATCAGCTGTGGATCAATTCTTCAGACTGAAAGCAGGCTATAGCTCAGATTAGCAAACAGGAGAATCGGTGGGCGTTTAAGGATCAGAAACCCATACTATGCAGAGATGAAGAGGGACCTTCATATGATGCTTACAGAGCTTTGGAGTTGAGTATCAAGAACCGTACTTTGGAACATTTTAAAGAACCTCACTGTGATATTGCAGGAAACAGGAAGGGAACTGTCATTGCTTTCACGTCGGAAAAGGGTGTATTACAACTGTTTACTATGCTTAGTGGGAAAAAGGAAGAAGAAGTGAAAAGGTATTTTCGGCGTTCATTGAAAAGGAGAGGCAAAGCTAAACTAATTTTGAACACCGACAAGGATTTTCGCTGATTTATAAGTTTAATAAAGGGCAGCTTATTATTGGTTTTCATTTTGGGGTTTGGAACATCAATGGTGTCCCCCAGCACACATAAACAAAAACCGTTTTATTGCTAATACATGTAGTTCTTGCAGTTGAAGGCTGATTAAGTTGTTATGTCAGCACAAGTTGTTTGAGAATTAAATTTTTGTGTCCAGGAGAAAACAAGTGAAGCAGGATTGTCATTCTAATCTCCATTGATTTAGGCATTAATCACTATTGATTTATCAAGAGGAGGGAGAAAGAATAAATGAAAGCAATGGTTTTTGACTCACAATAGGAGGAATACATCATGTATTACTAAACGGAATGAAAACATTCAAAACATATACATTTTTTTTGTTCAAATTCACGAAAACAGTTCTTGGGGTCCAAAAAAGGATAAATTTTCTTCTCCTGTTTGTAGAATACGTTGTCAATAAAATGTGTGGAACACCTTGTTTGGTGGGCAAACGAAATCCAGATACCTCATGTTTCAGATACATTGTCAAGCAATTGGCCATGTTTGAAGTAAGCAAAGGGACTGGATACAAGTTGAAAAAAACGATGGGGTTTGATTGAGTAGAAATAAAACATTAGTCAGAAATTCAGGGTTGTCAGAAAGTTTTGAAATAGACCGCTGAGTTGTCAAAGCGGCTAGTCCAGGGATATTTAATTAAAAAAAAAACACCATCCATAAAGAAATGCCAAGTAGAGTAGCTGGCCTATGCTAACCAAGTAGGCGGCGATTTTCGCTCGCAGCCGGCTACTTTTGACAACCCTGAGGGATTTGAGTGGTGGTTCCCAGTCCCCCTATCATTTAGATAATGGGTAAATTTCTGCCCCAGTAGGATACAGTCAAGCCTCACCCTGTAGACACCCCAAAAATCTGGACAGCAGCTAAATCCCTGGCAAAAATCAGTTACAGACATTTGACTATATTAATAACCCAACAGTATCTGTTATAAACAGAGTTGACTGTTAATACCTACCTGCCATGGACCACCAAATCAAGATTATATTTTCAGAACTTTATTTATGTGTTTAACATGGTACACAACTGCTAAACTGGCCAACAAAAAGGACAGTTTTTTTTTTTGGGGGGTAAGTTTAAGAGAATATCTAAGCTTTTAAAAAGTGATTTCAAAGACATTTCCTTCCCAAAGTTCTTTAACTTGTGTTTCCTTAAAGTTCCATGAATGATATGAAATTTGTTATTGTCTCAATATAATTATTATTATCTCCTTCATAAAGTTCTATGAATAATATAAATAAGGTTTCCTTAAAGTTGTATAAATAATGTAAATAACATTTCCTTCTTAAAGTTCTGTACATTAATATAACAATTAAGTAACAAATAATGGTAGTAACTGTTAACTGTACCGATTTGTACAAGGTAGGGTTAAAGAACGTACAATAATATTACTACTGTAACGGTTCTAACTGCATAGTTCCTTATACCAGTAAGAGGCATACAGTATTTTCAGTGATCTCACTGTTTAAGGATTGCATCCACGCTTGTTATTGCAAGTTTAGTGCACAAGTGCAGCCATGCAAAATGCATGTCTTAAACAACTAAGGATTAGGTTGCAAAGCAGGCTCGCATTCCACTGCAGCCTCTGCAAGAAGCTTCAATGGTCCCATTTCGTTATTCTGTACCATTCGTTCCATTGCTAACATACTTTTATGAACACGTTTAGTGATTTGGGTTCTGCATGGACTGTTGCAATATTCGCAGCACGTTTCTGCCACTTGGAGACCACGGTAACAATGACCACTTTGAAAAGCCCGTTTGGGAATGTACGTCTCTTTGTTAGAGCTGGCACTGGTTAAGTTGTAGCCTTTCTCCCGCAGCCATATAAGGGAAATAAACTCATGACGGAAAACTTGTTTCCAACGATTCAAGAAGTTTGTGTTCTGGGCATACCGGAAATTGCTTGATGTTTAGCTTCCCTACCCTCCATGGAGTTAAGGGCCAACCCCTTCCCATACATTTCAAACATCTCCCTGGTGTTAACAGGGACAACATGCCCAGTAAGGGTCCATACTTAGGGACCTTAGGGATTGACTTGGAGAAACAATGCGCAGGAAATAAAGAAATTCTAGCATGCTTTCTCAAGATCATCAAGCTGTTTTCTCTCAATTTGCTGTCTACAAAAAAGTGAGACAGCATCCCGTAGTGAAAGGCATGTGAAGGCAAAGACATGCAGTTTAAACTCAACAGGTTGTAAGTCTCTTTCACCCTTCATTGGTTTAAACAGGAACATAAAATTGTGCAGAAATCTACGTGATTCTCTCCCTGTAAAGCGGTACGAAAATGCCTTAGGATTTCCCTTTCCCATATCAAACCACCTGAACACCTCCTTCGCTAAGCGTGAAAGACTTGCCTCAGTTTTCAGGCTAGTAATAAGCCCGAAAAAAGGAGAGTGTGTACTTACTTTCTGAAACTCATTTACATTCTGTGGTAATTTGGATATTTCAATTGAAAATTCAAGGATTTGGGGAAAAAAAAGGGCACATGCATTATTTTTTAAGTGCAGGGGTTCAACGTGCGCTTTTTCAATCAGCTTGACAATTCTTGGAGCAAATTCTTGCCTTGATTACTTTTCTGCAATAAGTGAGGTTACCTTACACCGTTTAGTACTGGCACTTACGGTAGTCTTTGCCAGTTTGCTTTTCAACTCTTCAACTTGTTTGGCCACTTTTACACGTTTGCCATAGTCCCATGGTTTCCACTGGTTTGTATCAGCTCGCAATCGACCAAAGGTGAATTGCAAATTCGCCATATCATTATAGGTTATATTCCCAAATGATGAGAAATATTTGGCACTGTTACTCAATTCTCCTCCTAAGAAACACAGCATCTTCATGTCATTAGGAATTTCCGAAAATTCAAACTTAACTACATAGCCATTTATAGGGAAAACATTATCCTCCAGATAAGCTATATCACTGACAAGTCTGGTGACATACCTTTGCACTGCAATGTAGCTTTCAGAGCAGTTTGCCCCAAATATTAAAAAATTGTCATCACTGCTCAGGCAACGTTTTCCAACATTCAAAAAGCTGACAATCCATGAACAAGCCTCATCGTATTTCCCAAAAGGTGCGCCATCGCCACCAATGGCTACCTTGAAAGTGAAGGGCTTTCCAAACCAATTCATTGTTGGGGTACAATTTCAAATAAAATTCAGCTAACCGTGGCATAAATTCTTTTAAATTCCGAAAGTACCCATTAACTTTATCTGCATCATTGAGATCAAAACACAGCTCTTCTCTAACAGAATGTAGAGTGCCTATCAAGAAATTGAACAAGTTTGTAGTATGGCAAAAAAGCAGGAACATGGCAGTTCGCTACTTTTAAGCAAGAAAACTTTTTCCCCTTGGATAGTATCCTCTTAAATGAAAAGGAATGGCGCACTTTCATGTACTTCTTTTTGCCCATGACACCCATGCTATAGTAAACTGACACACTTCTAAGTATGTTCTCATCACTATTTTCATACACCTTGCACTTAGCCTTATGAAAAGTAGAATGAAATATTTTGCATGTGTATATTGACCTTCCCTTTATTCTTAAGGCGTGCTTTAAGTCACGAAAGTTTTTTGGTGTGACTGGTAACTCTCCGCGTCTTATTTTAATACGGTGAAGAAATACAGTTCTTAAAGAAATTCATCAGGCTAGTGAAGTTAAACAGTCGATTTAAATGTTCTTAAAACATAGCCAGTCTTAAAGGGACAGTGTCCCGATTGTGCACACGCGCAAGCGTCATCGGTTTTTTTCTTCAAAAGACAATAGAACTGTCATATTGTGTCGACAAGATTTCCTTCCGGACCGCACCGCCGACGGAGATTTGTTGTTTACATTCTTAAGTAATATTTTTTAGACTTTCGAAGAAGTTTTTCGTCTTATTTAAAATTTGGCTCGCGGCACGAAGACTCATCGCGATTTTGTCGCTAGAAGGGCCGCCTCGCGACCCGAAAATCTCGTTCTGCTCGCTTTAAAAACAGCTTTTCTGATCTGAAACTCGTGTCAGAGGTCAATAGTTCCAAGTCCAGTAATATTTGCCTGATTTGCTCGCGCTCTAGCCTCAAACGTTTGAAAGATATAAATAAAAATGCCATCTCAACGCGATGAATTATCGCAAAGGTTAGTCAGAAATTATATTATGATTTCATTGCACTAGTTTTTCTGAACATGTAGCGCTTGTTTGTTTGATTTTGTCGACCGCGCCGTAGGGAGGTTCATTTAAACGTTCACTAACGCGTCGTTGCAAAACATTCTGCTTCTTCACAAAGCTTAATTCCACAAGATCTACTCAGTCACATGTCTCAATGGTTTCTTTCTTACGAAAGTTCTCATCACTATTTTCATACACCTTGCACTTAGCCTTATGAAAAGTAAATGCAATTTTTTTGGCCAGCTTAGATTTGTTACATACTAATGAACTGACAAGTTTCTTGGAAAACTTGATGTCCAAGGTTTCTACCAGTCCAGTTGCAGCTGCCTCGTTACTCTCCCTTATGCCGCCATGGATTTCTGTGGCAGCATTATACGTCTCCAACACTCTTCTTCGCTTTACTCTCATTGACAGCTCATCAGAGGTGGGTTGCTTTCCTCTCCGAGATCTTGAAACTGAAGAGAGGAAATTTTCCTTTTCACAGCTGCTTCTCCCTTTATCTTGACGTCCTTCCTGAAGTACTGCAACCTCATTGTTAGCATTAAGAGCGACTTTCTGTAAATACCACGGATAGGTGTGCAAGATGGAAAAATCGAAATCTCCCAAACTTTGTCGCATTAAAGCCCTTATGAAACTGTTTAAGAAAATACAAGATTCAGTTTCTTGTGACTGATATTTTCCAAAATAATAATTTTTTTGAATTTTCACCTGCGAGAGGCCCTCAAACCACCGAAAAATGCCCTTCGCATCCTCGCATGAGGAATAGAAACGGAAACAAATACCATGACTATTGCGATATAAGATGATTTTATGACCCTTCCTTTGATTGAAAACGTTGTTATAATTTCAAAAGATTCCAGTCTGAATTTTTAATTATTTTTCAAAATCACCCTTTAAAACAGTTTTATCGCGACTATCAATTTTGCCATTTTTCAACGGCAAAAACCCCTTCCTGGTACATGGCTTTCGTTCTGCAAATGCTATTCCAGAGAAAGAGCAGTCCTTCTTCTTTCAATTTATGAAATAAAATTTTGGGGCAATTCAAACGGCAAGTTTTGAGAACTGAAAACATTAACGGTACTTGCGTGAAATTTACAACTTTTGAACTTGCCGTTGTAATGACGAATACAAGAGTAAAGTTGGACAGCAGTTTAAATTCTTCCGAATTTGATCCTTTTCCACCGGTTCAAAAACTAAAGAAACGATTATTGACTTCATAGTGGCAATTATCCGAAAGGAACAGCATTTTTATTGTGCGAAATTGAGCTGTGAACATCTTCACAACACTTCCCGTACATGCGTATTTGTTTACTTTGAAGCCCGACGACTTGTGCCAGTCATTATCGCAATTAATATTCTATAAGTAACAAGTATGCAAAATGTTCGCATTTCGTCTGAAAGAAATGGTGAAAGCAAGGACGGAAGAATGAGGCTAACATTTACTCACCTAGAATATATATATTTTTGAAAAAAGACCAAAGTCCCGCAGCTAAACTAGATTGCGTGACATTCTCTTTGACTAGAACAAGTAAGAAGGGGTGGGGGTTGGGGTTGGGTCCAAGGCAGGCAAAAAGTTCCCCAGTACTTCTGATTGACAATGTATTCTGAGCCATAATCGCTAAGAAAAAGCTGTGTAGGCTTTCCAATAATAATAATAATAATAATAATAATAAACTTGGGAGCAAGAGCCGATCTCTTGTTGGGAATAAAAAAAATCCCCAAATCCCAACCCCTCCCCCACCCAGTAGTTACTTATTGCCTGGCACAAAATAGTCCAGTTTCGAATTAATCGCGGCCCCTGAATAGAAGCACTGAAGACTCATTTATACAGGGTTAGCCTCAGCCCAAAGTAAAATATTCACAAATACCAGCTAGAAGGTGCCGGAATTTCAGTATAAAACAATAGACACAGTTGTATACAAGTCTGTGAATATATTTACCTTTGATCGAGGCTAACCCTGTACAAATGAATGAACGCCTGGGAAGAAATAAGTGATGGAATAAGGATCTGAAGGAATTTTCCGGCAGGGGATCCTGGCAGGCACAATTTTGAGCATCATACTATAACTGGGGCATCAGGCATAATGTTCGATACTGCAGTAGGAATATACAAAGTTGATAAAAGTCGTAGACCTGATTTCCCGCCACTTATCAGTTTTTTTCTTTGAAACGTAAAATCAAAGAATGTTGAGGATGGAATGTTAATTTGATTAGTCGGTACGGACCCTAACTGTTATGACAACTGCATGCCACGAGAAGTTCCCCAAGTAGAGACAAGTAAGGAGCTTTGCGTCGTCCTTTGATGTCCATCACCTCGATGTCAAAATGTTCGCAAATGGAACGCAGCATGGAAACGCTTAGGTGTCGCAGTTTACCTGCCTTGTGCATGTCACATAAGTTGAAAGTGTCGAAAACAATTGGGTGCCTTATTCCCACCTCCTCTAACACAACTGCGCGAACATTTTCGTGCGCGATTTCCTCTTCAGCGCCCATAACATCCTCGTCTCCATCAGATTCTGGATCTTCTGAATGAGAATGCCGGAGTTTAGAGGCTCGTCTTGAAAAGTATGACTGAATTTGCTGCTCGGTCAAAATTTCACTTACAGTGAACAGCTTTTCCCCTTCCTGGTTTCGCGCGTAACGCATGTCACGTGCAACATCGACAGCATCAAGTTTCACTCCGGTTGCTTGCCCGACATTAAATTTCCCGTCTAAGTACTGTCGCTGGGAATCACTAAACCGTGTTGCCTTTCTAGCGGATCTTAAAGCCCACCCTTGTGGAAGAACCTCAGTTGTTACCGGGCATTGACTTGACTCAGCTTTCACGGATGGCAGGTTGCTCGCCTCAGAGAGTAGTTTATCATGGTATAATACTTTGGCCTTGTCCATAAGAGTTTCTCTGACCGGTAGAAACTCACATTGCCTATACAGCAAGTGATTTTCCAAAGCATAGTGACGCTGATACATCTTAACACAACCCTCGTGCGGACAAGAAAACATAGCGCTCAGGTCTCGGTCTTCTTCCTTCTAATCTGGATGTTGTTCACCAGTCTCTTGAAAACTGGGTTTTGGCTTATCGACCGCCAGGGATACTTCTGAGAAGTCCCCTGAGGAAGACTGGCTCTCAAAGCTGGGCGGCTGTGAGTAATCTGGAACTAAAAAACCAAAATGAAAATGTAATACTATTACACAAGTTTCAGCTCCGCAAATGGAGAGTGTTTTTTGTTGTTGTTGTTGTTGTTGTTGTTTAGGGGTATTTCGCGCGAAGGATAAGTAATAGGTGGTAAACTAGAGTGTGGAGCACGAGTATAACTTCAATAAGAAAAGGTTTTTTTTTTTATCCCAGTGTGTTTTTTCTTGTCCCTGTTTTTTTCTTCTTCCTATAAAAAATTTCATGCCGAGCATGACGGCAGCATAGAAGGTTGTACTCCACATTTAAGGTTAAATATGTTGAATAAATGAAAAAACTTTTCCCCATTTGTTTTGCCTACCTGGTACCTTCTTTCCCTCGCCAACATTGTACGCTTTCCAAACAGTGACAGTTTTCTCAGAATACAAAAAGTTGTTTAAAGAGTTAACGCCAGACCACTTCAGTGAAAGTTGAGCATCCCTTTCGGTACTATAGGCATCAGCAATAACCGCTCTAACATTTGGTATTCCACCATTTGAAAGCATGGCATTCAAGAAGTCATTAGCATTCAACACATCATGACCTTCGTTGATGTATCTCCTTACATGGGCTTAGACAGTAGCCGCCTTTCTGTCGCAAGGACCTTTCCCTCCCTGGGGATCGCTGAAGTCAACCCTTCGTACTGCGATACCAGTTTTAGATTCCATTTGAGCACAGCTTGCCAGCATTTCAGCAGAATGGTAGCAACCGGCGTTGTCTTGCCGTACAAAAGCAGTTGTCAATTCAGGATGCTCATGTTTCAGGGTCCGTAAAGTATGTTCAATTATTCGCACAACAGTGTAGCTGTCCTGCTTGCAGTTCTCCAAAACATGCACAAATGCCTGGTGTTGAAAACATTGCTTGATCTTGCGCGCAACCACGCTTATGTGCTACGAAATTCCCCGCTTACCAAACCAATCAGATTGCGACTCTCGGTATTTTTGTGGAAGGAATTTCATGGCCCAATACTTAGTTACGTGAACAGACCTTTCATCAAGGGTATTCAGAATGGATGTTCTTGCCTCGTCCTGTCTGCAACTTCGAAGCTGATGTGCTTTCCACCCTTTGATGCTGTCTACCGCTTGTCGGCAAGAATACGTCAAATCGTCCAATTCCTCTGGACTCACTTCGCAGTCCACAAAACAATTTTCGACTTTTTCTACAACGTCCTTCAGGGTCTCACATTGCATACAGCGTTTGTCATGTGAATGATTGCACGTGCTTTTAAATAGACCCTCCTTACAATCACTCAAAGCAGACGTACTGCAGTGATCCGCAATGGTTGCAGATTCAGCAACATGAGCCTGGAAAAATGGCAAAAATATTTTGATACAATGCACTATAACTTGATAATAAGTAATTGATTCGAAAAAGATTGTCATTAGAAAGCGTAAAAGCAGAAGCGAGTACATTAATATCAGGCTCTTGTTTGATCTTGTGAACAGCCACTTCAAAAAACTGCTGACTGTCGCCCATGCTCTCGCGCTTTCACAATATGGCAAGCCTTTTCAAATCATATACTTTGATTACAACTGATACACCTTATATTCAGCCTTCAAGTAATGCTTTGCTTCCTTAAAAGATTTTTGATAATGGCTCAGCAGGTCCCTTGTAAGACCGTACTCTCCTAAACGGTCCAAAACTCGGTGCAAATCATCAAACCCTTTCGCT
>CALNXK010000710.1:0-25000 GCA_942486035.1 Porites lobata | reverse complement strand
CTATATTTTGGCGCCACAAATCTGACACAGAATTACAGCAGAAGAAAACACTGACCTGCTCTGGCCAAGAGTAACCTTGCTTCATCCAAGGTAGAGTCCTTTACATTTGTGAGCTTCAGATGGCCTTGAATATCCTTCCCACATTCTCCAATTACAGCGCACTGAACATTTGCAGGATTGGAAACACTTGGACCACACGCCCCCCCAAAGAGTTTCGAATAACTACAGGTAGCCATTAACTATTCACATAAACTATTCACTTACACGAATGGAAATATAAAACACCAAGCGAAACTACAAGCGAAGATCCGTTAAGACTTCATTGTATAATGGTCTCACGTTCGCGGTGAAAAATGAAATTGTCGTATACTGAGCCACGATGGCGCGCCATCGCTTCCTGACGTAATGCACGTGCCAAGGTACGTTGGCAATTTTAATACTACTTCAGTCAAACATATATCTTTCAAACACGAAGAAAATCTTTCTGATTGATTTTATTGGCTGTACTAGTTTGTGTTAATTATGAAGCGGTTATAAGTTTTTAGATTGAATACGAATTAGAACAGAGATCGGGTATTTACATTCCTCGATGATAAAGTAAACAAAAATGTATCGACGCGTCCAGAATATATTTCTAAAAAGAAGGAAGCTCCTTTTCGGCGTAAACTGAAGGAAAGACAGTAAAAAATAAAAAGTAACCAGTCTTCTTTTAATAGCTAAGGGAAAAGGCCGCATTATTAGCAAAATTGCAACTGCGGTCCAACTTTACTCTTGTATTCGTCATTACAACGGCAAGTTCAAAAGTTGTAAATTTCACGCAAGTACCGTTAATGTTTTCAGTTCTCAAAACTTGCCGTTTGAATTGCCCCAAAATTTTATTTCATAAATTGAAAGAAGAAGGACTGCTCTTTCTCTGGAATAGCATTTGCAGAACGAAAGCCATGTACCAGGAAGGGTTTTTTGCCGTTGAAAAATGGCAAAACTGATAGTCGCGATAAAACTGTTTAAGAGGGTGATTTTGAAAAATAATTAAAAATTCAGACTGAGATCGTTTGAAATTATAGCAACGTTTTCATACAAAGGAAGGGCCATAAAATCATCTTATATCGCAATAGTCATAGTATTTGTTTCTGTTTCTATTCACAAAGCAAGAATGCGAAGCGCATTTTTCGGTGCTTTGAGGGCCTCTCGGATGTGAAAATTCAAAAAAATTATTATTTTGGAAAATATCAATCACAAGAAACTGAATCTTGTATTTTCTAAAATAGTTTCATAAGGGCTTTAATGTGACAAAGTTTGGGAGATTTCGATTTTTCCATCTTGCACACCTATCCGTGGTATTTACAGAAAGTCGCTCTTAACAATCTGTTTAAAAAAATACAATTTTAACCCAGGGCAACGACAGAAAGAAACGTTTTAAAGAAGATAGGCGAGTGTGAACAGTAACCACAATTTTATTTTAATGCCATTGAAAAGAAATGCTAAGCAAAGCAGCGTATGTGTAATTCAGAGTAGAGAGTGATATGCACAGTGTGCTACCCTATTTCCACAACCCTGCAACTCTCCCCAGCTAAAGTTGCAAAGTAATGCACCACAGAAGTGTATACCTTGTAGTTGTATGACACATAAGACTTCAACTGAAACCTACATGTATTGTTGCTTTCAGAGTACTGAATAGGCACATGCAGCAAAATCATACCATTTCACATTTAAATAGCTTACAAAAACAGAGACAATACGTGCCTACAGTATACAATAGTACATGATATTATGGAGCCGTTTCTTACGCTGCTAGACCCTATACAGTTGGGAATTGATCCTGATCAATTTGTTGTTTCTGAAAGGTAGTATGACAATGAGCCGACTGTACTAAAAGGGTGTGCAAATTCATTTTCATACATTTCATGGTCACTTGGCGACCAGGCCACTACAAGTCTTGAGAGTGACCAACATCAGTTTTCTCTTAACAATATCAATACACAATCAAAAGAAAAGATTCTGAGAATGAATAATAATTACCAAAGGGACAATGGTTTGACCTTTAATATTAATTTCTCTCAGCTAATTCTTTGAGGAAATGTATGGAGATCAGTTTGGAGAATTTGTACAGTGTAGGTGGATATTGGGGTTAAATTGGTAAAACAGAGAATTTGCAAGCAAGCTAGAAGTAAAACTTACTTTTCCTTTGAGCCGCCTCAGTTTGGCTTGAGCCGCCGAAAGCTTAAGCTTTTCCTCTGCTATGGACTCATGGGTTGCTGCTTGTTGCTCTCGAATCTCCTTCTTTTCCTTCATGAACTTGCTAACATTAAATCGACTCAGCATATTTTTTTTGGAAAGGCATCCTTGGCTAGTTCCTCAGTCAATCTGAGAACAACTTGCACCAAACAAAATAGGTGTTCAGCCGAGACAACTCATCGAACATATTTGCAATAGACTAGGTGAGCGGCAACCATTAAAAAAAGCTAAAAGCGTGAAATTCTGAAGTTTAACGACGAATAAAAAAACATAGGACTCTTACCCAGTCAACAGACTCACTTTTTTTTTCCTGGCAGGTTCACTGGACGTTCCACAATAAAAAAGCCTTTTGAACGAGAAGACCACAGATATTCACGAGTACTAACACCTTTAAAACGAACATCTGTGGGACCTTTTAGGCTCTACTCTAGAAGGACAACTTTTAAAGTCATAATATTGGCCATGTTTGGTATCAAATTAAAGCTTGATTCACGAAAAATCTGCTCATGGCTGTTCTTTGACTCCATTTGCATCATGGGATGAGCAAAACGCCGACAAAGTGGGGGTACCTCTGGTAGGCCCTCTGGGAGAATTTCACTCATGTCCAGTCTCCCAGTCGACGAAACCGCACGCGCCTATGAAAACAGACGACATTGTTCGAGGCCGTATTTCGCTCTCTGTTTGCCCGGCGTAATAAGTAATAGTGCTAGTTCCCTTGATAACAGGAGGTGACGAAATCTTGACGACGATCAATCTGTGATCCCTAATTCCAATATGAGACACCCCAGAACAAGTAGTATTGTCTGGAAGATTAGTAAAAATAACATCGATTAGGGTGTTACTCTATGGCGTAATTCTTGTTGGCTCAGTAATAAGCTGTTTCAAATTGTAATTATCGGTGATATTTAACAGAGCTTGCATGAGTATTAGCGTTATAAAAAGACGCTGGAAGCATATTACAGTTGAAATCACCCATGATGTAATATTCTCCTCCATCCGCATCAGGCTTTCCGACAAAGTCTTCGAGTGTAGAGAATAATTCAGAGACTAAAGGAGAATGAATTTTTGCCTTAGAAAACTTGAAACAAAATCTCGAAAATTTGCGTGCAATGGTTTCCCATATTTTAAATTCAATGAGGAAAACTGTAGAGAGCCGAAAAAAACAACAGCAGAAGTGGAAAACGAAACGAGACGTCAAGCTCAAGTTGTATTCTATATCGGAACTTTATTTGTTTCCCTCTATGTTCCGAATAAATTACAATTTTTTTGAAAATCGTGAAAAGACCGGGTAACAATCCTTAAGTCTCAGGATCCCTTCTAACCCATGCAACAGCGCAGACAGTAGCAAATATCATAATAATTTCGTCTGGAGCAAGGAATCACATATACTGATGGTAATACGAAGTCCAGCCACTATGGGCAAAAGGTAAAAGAAG
Organism: Porites lobata; assembly: GCA_942486035.1. NCBI lineage: Eukaryota > Metazoa > Cnidaria > Anthozoa > Scleractinia > Poritidae > Porites > Porites lobata. Next base: position 21,329 of record CALNXK010000710.1, on the reverse strand, counting down.
AGAAACTAAAGACGCGGCCTTTGCTGAATCTAGCCTTTCTACAACTGAAACGAAGCGATGGCATGCGATCTGAAACAAACTAAAGCGGTACTGCAAAACAAAAATTAAATAAATACAAAGTGAAAATAAAATAACTACAAAACTGAGCGATAGCAATACGGAAAACTGAAAAAAAAGCAAATAAAACAGGCAAAATACTTGCAAGACAATAGCAAGATTAGATGAAAAACTAGGACGAGCAAAGAGACCAAACGAATAAAACTGTAAACTGGACCAGAAGATTGAGAATCACAACAAAGAACTGACGCAAAAATTACAAGCGAAGCTCAATTTAAGATGTGCAAAGAAAAACACCTAACACGAAGAACAAAGATACACGAAGAATGAACGATTAATGAAGTAAACAGCACTAAAGGCGCGAACATGAAAAAACTAAATCGCGGCAAAAAAACAAAAGCTAAAAAAGAAACGCGTAACATTCATGACGCGTACATTCCAGCCCCTAAAGACAACTCTATCCAATCTAACCTATAAAAATAAGCCAGGAGCTTAAACATGAAAACTAACTACACTAAACAATAAACTACTGAAACAATAAATTCCTTAAACAATAAATGTCACAAAGGCCTACGTGCCTCGAACAGGCTTGAATGTCCAGTTTTATAGAACATCACGAAAGCTCAAGGAGTCGCGCAAAGTCTCTTGAACAGTTCTGAGCAGTAAACGAATCACTTTCAATGTCCAAGTGATTCCAACAATCACAACTTGGTGATAAGTAAATGGGTGTTACGAAAACTAAGACCCTCGAAAACCCAAGACCTAAGACCCGTCTTAGTTTTCGAGATTAGGAAAACTAAGACCCCCTAAAATCGAATTTGTCGAAGTATGAAGTCAAATGATAATCGAAGTAGGTCTAATCTGTCAAATTATCTTCTGTCCGATCCTTTCCATGGAGTTAAAATGGAGTAAAATGTAGCGGTAAATTTAGGGGTCTTAGTTCACGTAGCTACCAAAACAAAAACTTCATTACGAAAACTAAGGCCCCCACAAAACCAATCTTTAAAATATACATAGCGTCGGATTATGACCGTTCAAAGACTATATTCCGTAAAACTACCGAAAAAACTTTCATCCGCCCTATCCGCTTCTTCTAACTTGCATATATATTCAGGCATACATAAGGATGAAAGCCACATAATACGTATGTATAAATTGTACACTGAAAAGAAGCCTTACTCCAACTTATCGATAATTTTATGGTACTTTATCCTTAAAATCGAGAAATTGGCATTCCGCTGTAGATGTATTTTTATCTTCTTGCAGCTTCTTGCCGGCTGACATGTCGCTGCTACCCTGATAACGTTAGCCGAATATTATTAAAATCGCTTCCGATCATCTATTGGGTTATCGGTTAAACATCACAAAAATAAGGATTTTTCCTTTACTGGCCAGGCCATAGCCAGAAAAATGCATTCTTAAAAAGGGCGAGAAAAAGAGTATATGCTACATAGAATCAATAGAACCAGTAACGTTACATGCTGGGAAGTCATCTTTAGAAGAATATCATTCATTACTCTCAGTAATGCAGTCTCAGTATTGTGATGTTGTCTGTATGCAGACTGGAAGAAGGGATAAATGCCATATGCCATCATATGTTCATGCAACTGATTAAAGACAGCTCTTTCAGTTAGTTTTGACACATACTGTAGGTTGAGAGTTAAGAGGTTCGGCGCGACACAAATCAATCCTCCAACAAATGTGTCAGCCAAAATACGTTTAATTTAGGTCCCACAGTAATACATAGATGCTTCATATACATTAGCTGGAAAGTTTCATCCCATATTGTCAGCCGTAAAGAACTATTACTCTGGCCTTCAGGTGCAGTATTTGAACTCGTCTGACGCTAACGTAAACATGTGGGTCAAGTTCTTATTACGAAACAGCGAAGTTTTCAAAATCTACGCCAGATACCTATCCTGTCTAGTATATACTGAGGTCTACAATTTGTTTGTTTGCACCTTGTGTCCTTATTTGACTTCATTTCCGCAAAGAAACTGAGACATGCAAACTACAACGAAATTCCCGCTCGCTCGACATATCACGTGTCACGTGAAAGGGCCGTTTTAGACCTGATTGCATTACGTAAACATGACACACAGCGATTATTTCTGATTTGTGTAAAAAAATCCATCTCTAACCTACATGTTATAGGTATGCCATTGAATGAGCAGACAATCTCAATTTTTTGGTTACCATGGAGTTTTACCGATCTCACTCTTGTGATCCCCGGGCATGTCTAACCGCGATAACGTGAATAACGTGTTCTTTCTTGTTGTTTGTTTGTTTTGTTGTTTGTTCTAGTTCAACACTTTTCCCCCGTCCTGATAGATCTGTCAGGTTAGGAAATAACCTAATGCGTTTCGCAATAATTCTGCAACACGCTAACATGCATTGAATTAAACATAAAAAAGGAAGAGTGTGTAGCAGCCAAAGGAGCCAAGCTTTCGAGTTGGCTACTACCACAGAGCAGTTACAAGTGGGTGGAGGTTATACGGTACTAATAAAAAAATATATTTAAATTAAATAATTAAATAAATAGAACTAAGTAACAGATTAGAGTTGTTCAAGATGCCTGACTGTCAAGTAGAAAGAGTTTATATTCTTTTTTAAAACTGTTCAAGGGGAGACACTTAATTTTCGTAGGTGTAGCTTCCCAGGTCTGTGATGCCACTACTCTAAATCTTGCTAGGCCATAATTAGTTCTAGAAAACGGTCTGCACAGGTTTTGATTAGTGGCATACCTAGTATTATAATTATGGACAGCTGAAGCCGGTTGAACTAAGTCATAGCGGGCAGGAGGTGTATCCTTTTTTGATATTGAATTTTATGCCCAAGAGCGCCAATTTTTAATTTAAAGATATTCTCTAACTTTAAGATTTCTAATAGTGTTAAGTACGGTGTGGGACTTTCTCTTTTATTTGCAAAGAAGAAGCAGCGAATACAGTTAATTTTGACTGACTTTGATCCCCCCACCAAAAAACAACCGGCTATGATTGGCCCTACTCTGGAACGTTTGTGCCCGTGTCAAGGGACGGAAAGAGCCTGGCAGGGAAGTACCAGGGGCCGGAGAGATAAAGGTTCGTTCGTGTCACTAGTTCTTCTATAACGAGTTCAAAGATTCGCAAGAGCAGGCACCTACGCAAGTTCCAAACCATGATAAGTTCGTCAATGCGCAAACTACATTATGGCCCTCTTTGACATTGCGGCTTGACGGTTGAACACACCCTTCTCCCTGGGGATCACTGTAGTCTTATCTCTCTACGCGTATGCCACTCAGACGGCATGCTGGAGAATTGACTGTAAAGTGGCGCTCAACTGGTCGGTTGCTCTCTCCCATACCCACGTACTGTATGCTTGGTTATTAATTACTTGAACAAGACTGATCATAATAATCTCACCCTAGGCCCGGCCCAAGGCGGGGGTTGGAGGGGGAGGGGAGAGTTGAAGTTACCGAGATGATAAAGGGATTTCTTTTTTGTTTTGAAAATTTTCATTACGGGATTTCTTTGGGGATAGAAAAATTTGGCAAATACAAATATATTGTTGGTTTTCACATGATGTCACTAAAATACAAACTAAAAAACTATCGATCCTACCGAGATTTTACTTTCACGATGCATTAGAACAGCTGAAAACTTATTTTCATACAATTTTTTTCTTCAAAAGGGTTCTTGGTTTTGTGATAGAGTACGCTTGAATCTCTAAGCTTTTGCGTGACGCGGTATTTAGATGACGGCCAAGAGAGCTGTCATGTAGGTTAAAAAGAATTTGCAATCTAAACAGTTCATGTATTAGAAAAAGAATTACTTTAATGTTTATGAGTTTCTCGAAGAATAAATTCACGCTTTTGTAGCAAACTCGGTAACAGATGTTTCTGTTGGTTTCCGTGCGCCATGTTGGGGCTCATCCAGGTGATCACCAGCATGGCGTCTCCATACAAATCTCTATAAGTTTGGGTAAAACATTTCTTCGGATATCTCGTGTACGAAATATTCCTCTGACCTGAATCTTGGCGAGGGTCTTTGTATATGTACCTTCTTTCATTTCCCAGATTCTGGACTTTATTTATTAAACGGTTTTGATTTTTCTTTTGATCTATTTTGAATGGCGTGACTGAAAACCAGCAACATAGACATTTTTGGTAGCTTGATTTAAGTAGGAATTCTAAAGGGTATTCAAAACAATCTGATTGGTGTTGTACCGCACGCAATGCTGGCAGCGCAGATCAGACTGTCAGATAAGAAAAAGTAAAATTCAGCACATGGTACGATGAATAAACCAACCACAAACATTTACTTTCCATTTTTTAGCGTGCCATATCATTTAATCCTTCACTGAAAAAATTCAGGGCTTGGAAATTTGGGGTGTTAATTTTCGGTCCTAGGAATTTTTTGGTTTCGTCGGGAATCCGACAAGTCTGTGATGGTAAAACTGCATTGTAAAAAAAAAAAATAAGATTGTCGGTTCATTCCATGGCATATCTACAACATGTAAGTTAGAAATGGATTTTTTTTTTTCACAACTCAGAAATAAGCACTGTCACGTCAAGATCCATGTAAGTCAGGTTTACGTAACGCAATTAAGTTTAAACGACCCATTTGCGTGACTCGTGACATGTCGGTCGCGCGCGAATCTCGCTGTGGTCTGTCTAAGTTTCATTGCCGAAATGACGTCACACAAGAGCACAAGGTACAAGCAATCAAACTGTAGACGTGATTATATACTAGACAGGATAGATATTTGGTGTAGATTTTGAAACTGCTTCGCTGTTTCGTGATAAGAACTTGACCCACATATGTTTATACCTTATGGAGGCGAGCTCAAATACTGCACCTGAAGGCCAAGGTAAGAGTTCTTTGCGGCTGACAAAATGGTATGAAACTTTCCACCTAATGTATATGAAGTATCTGTGTATCACTGTGGGACATGAACTTGCCAAAATTAAACGTATTTGGCTGACATATTTGTTGGAGGATCGATTTGTGTCGCGCTGAACCTCTTAACTCTCAAGTTAGAAAGGTCAAATTACACTTAAGTGCCCCGTGAATTTTGCGTTCCCAAAAATTCATTTCATATGTTGCCCACAGTTTGGAAAGCATAATTTGCAAGCTTAGAGATTACTTTTTAATATGAAATGTCTTTTTTTTTTTTGAAATCATGTATCGGATGTGATTTTACGCCTTTGAAATTTGACAATATTTTGCTTGCGTAAAAGCCTTAAAATTTTTTAAATATTTAAAAATCCATAAGATATTCCAGTTGGAATCAATTCAAGAACATGACCACTCAATATGTGTATTAAAACCCTTTTAGTACGATAAGAAGCTTTTTGGGTTGGTTGATAATTGAATTCAATTGAAATCAAGGTCTTTTCGTAGCCTAGTCTAGAGGGAGGCCCGAAAAAGAGGTCTGGCGGAGGCCATCAATCGCCCGAACTTGACATTCGCCATATCGCCAAAATATTTATCCAGTGAAACTAAAATTTATATTTTCATTACCAGAATACCAAGGGTAGTCTACATAATTTTATGGGATTTTTCAAAAATTTTATTTTTCCCACCTCTGGTCGATATTTACAGACATCCGCTCTTAAATAACATCCCAATGAATAAGGATCCACAACCCAATTTTAAACTGTGCCCATGCACCTTAAGTCGCAGGAATCTCATCATAGTGCATTTCTGGACATACATCTCGATTCGAAGAAGAAAAATTTCAAAATGTGCTTTAAGTGACGAAGGATTTCATGCGGCTGGTCTTTTTGTGTGCAATCGTACTTAAACCATTAAATCAAAATGAATTTGATGGAATATTGAAGAAATGACACACGTGTAAGTTGTATTATATTTTTGTTTCAGATTTCTTGGCAAAAACCTAATCAACGAAATCCCTGAGATGGCCTTCGAGAATATGAAAAGTCTTAAAACAATGTATGCAAGAATTAGATCATGAGCGTCAGTCATCTTGTTGGCGCCTTTCTAGTGTGCATATCTGTTTTTAATTTACTCATTACTTAACTTGTCATTAATCATGTAAAACCTACGTTTTCCTTCTTTTTTTAGTTTGCTTCAAAATAACAACTTAACGAGAATCCCTGATGAAACATTCAAGAATCAAAACAAACTCAAATTAATGTATGTATTAACTGACTATTGTTAAGTAACTAAAAACAATAGTTAATTAGTTGAGTTTTTAGAGTGCTGCTATCCGAAGGTAAGAACTACTCATATAGAGATATCCAAGGGCCTAAAAGCAAATCTTCCGTTTATATACTTATAATTAAGACAGTCGATGAACGTGCTTTAGACCAATAAACTTTAAGCCACTACAAATATCTCTGGATGAATTGATACACCTTATTCCAAAGTGGTGGCAATATCACTTCTTTTATACTCATGTTAACCCAGTGACGGCCATTTGCCCAAAACCTGCCGCACGAGACTACATACACTGCTTTGAAACATATTGCAACTTTCTCAATCTCTTGAACATTACCTTACCTGTCAGTTTCGAGCATTGGGTAGAATGTCCTTCAAATTGGAATACCCAATAAACAAAAAAAAAGTCAGCTTTCTTGCAAACTATTACCTTTTCAATTTGTACAAGAACAAAAATGACCGTTTTAAACGTCATAAAAAACGACACAATACGCGTTTTTTTTTTGCCTTCAGGTTGTTTTACAGAAATCATGGTTGCAAACCCAAATTCGACATCCACAGTAAAATTCAGTCCTTGGTGTACCTTAAAAGTTACTTTTTTGTTCTTATTCGTTTCCCTGGCCGAGCTGCAGCGGCCTTTTGTTATAGTGCATCCTGGCCTTGCCTCGATTTTCAAAATCATGCACTACTGCATTGCATGCTGTATGTACAGCCACTCTGACCCGCCATGTAAAGTTCGAGTTTGTGTGATTTTTAGTGGTCATTTTTCCAGATTCAAGAGCAACAAGCCAACTTCGCAAACGAACTATGTCTCCTTACTCGCTTTTTTGAGAAAGTGGACTCTTAGCTACTGTCACGCTTAAGGTTGCCTATCAGGCAGCCACTAAAGATGAAAAATAGTTATAAACTTTCCCAAAATCGAATACAAACCGTACTTGGGCAGTTATTATAGCTCAACGAAGCAAAATGACTCCGACAGAATGGTGTTTCCAGAAAATTCGAGCCGTCTGTGTTCGAGAACAGCACTACGTTTCGTGGTACATGTAACCCTAAATACGGAGTCACGAAATCCTACGGATTGTTAGAAAATCACTCAAAGCGGTAAAAAGTGTCGTGCATCACTGGGTTAATTAGCCTTGTTTGCTTTGATTGTATCAGCAACATTCCTACTAATTTTAACCTTGCAAGGAAACATTGAGGCCCTTATCGTGAACATAAAAGGAATAAATAAGTTTGCCACCTTTTTAGAATAAGATTCTTTTTCACGTAAGCATTGCATAAATTGTTTCGACTGATATCAAGAATTGCGTGACAACTATATAGGCAAATATTTTATTTATTTACTACGACATTTAAGACAGCTGAAAAAGACATGAGGACACTCCGTTTTTTTATTAAGTATTCAGTGGCGGATCCAGACCTTCAGGTAAGGGGGGGGGGCGGTCATCCAGTCCCTGAGATAAGGGGGGGTCCGGTCAATTTTTTTTGGCCTTCAGGCCTCATTTTGGTCTAAAAATAAGGGGGGTGGGGGCCGGGCTCCCCGGGCCCCTCCACTGGATCCGCCACCGGTATTAGACACCAAACTGCCCCGTCCCAGATCCAATACAAAAATTCTTGACATAGCGCTAGCGTGGGGACTTAGGACAAAAATAAAAAAACCGTACTGAATCATATAACATATAGATTTAGCCTGAGATAAAGGCGACGCACCTGTTAATACACTGATAATTATTTACTTTAGACAATTTATTACTGCAAAGAAATCTACCAAACTATACTCGCGAATCACTGTGGTAGGCTTGGAAAAACATTCTTGATGGAACTAACTTTTCTAATTTACTATTGGTCAGCCCCTAAATTTCATTTTATGTTATTAAAGTCATTTTCAATACACGACGCTTCTCATCAGAGGCTAATTTACAAATTATATACGATTTACCGGTTAAGTGTCTGTCGCGTCGACAAATCGTAGCGTGTAATCCACCTTTTACTTTAACGTCACATCTGACAATAACCATTACTACTAGGCACGGTTTGTTTTGCCTCCAGGCCTTCATTTTTCCTTACTAATAACTGCAATCCTCTTATTTTGTCAAACATCACCTGATAACACAAATCCCGCGGTGATGTGTATTTGCGAATAAACTACAAACTCAAACATGGCAACATCTTTAGATCAAACTTTTCGAAAAAGGCGCATTCAAGAAAAGTTACGTGCTATCGGTAGAAAGTTAGCAGAGCTGACTGAAAAATAGAACTAAAAAGTATCTTTTGTTAGAATAAAGTTCATTAAGGTTAAACTTACCACGTTTTATTGCTGTTGGTCAAAACTGCCCGCCCATAGCAGTCCACTCACAAAAAGGACTCTGCACTGCCCAGCCAGATCAGCCTTCTCGTATGTAGTATGCAAGGTTTTTAGCGAAAAATTTCGACAAAGGGCCTCTTGATTTGTAGACCCCTCCAGTCCACTTTTCTTTTTGTCGACTAAGCAAAGCTGTTGGTTATGAAATCGTCCTTCGAGAAATTCAACGATGTTTTCTTCACGGCGCAGCGAAGGTTTTTTCACTCTATGGTCAAGAAAATTATGTTTTACAAATTGTATATGTAGGTATATATGTTTCACAAACGTTCTATAAATTTTGTCATCCACGAAAAAGAAAAAGAATTACAAAATGCATCCCGATTTGAGATGGACTTTCTGTTGAATTTTACCATGTGCTCATTCGATTTTATTGCTTTTAAGGATTAACTTCTTAGTTTTTGAATAAATATTTTCATGAAATAACTTTTCTGTCTATTGTTTTGAGATTGTTCATTCATAACATTAGCTCAAAACACGATCGCGAGACTGCAGCATCACTTTTGCGAAGACGTCGGCAAATTGTAAAGAATTTTTACTTTCATTTTCAGTTTTTGGACACTTTTCGAGACGAAGCTAAAGCAGTTTGTTCTCAAATTGTCATGTTAATGACGTCCATGTTTTCATGAGTCGCAATTCGGCCGGATTTAAAAAGCACTTTTTACCTTGAAAATGACTTTGGACGTAAAAAAAAGTAGAATTTTTCAGCATTCAATTTGACAGAATATTTCGCTTGTTTCACTTTGTGATAGCTTTGATGCCTTGACAGCTTCGACAGCTTTTGTGCTATCCACCAAGTTAGACCATTTGGCCCATTCTGAAAAGGATTGTGATTGACTATTTTAAGAGCGTTTTGTAAGAGTGAACACTTGTTCGCTTTAAAAATAAAGTTTCACGGTTTCGGAAATTAGAAAGTAATAATGAACTCGAACATATTTTAGCGGAGCTCCACGCGCGCGCTTCGCGCGCTCGTGGACGGAGCCCCATAGCTAAGGAAATTTGGTAATCTACCCATCCGAGAAAATTTGGTAATCACGTGACCGTACGACCGTCCGTCCGCACCACAGGGAAACCAATGTTTACTCTCACACTTTCTAGCTAGTTTGGGAGCCCAATAGAAAACTAATTGCACATCAATGTTGTGATCAATTGACAGCTGTCAAAACAGGATATCCGCTGACTAGTATCACCTGACCGTACTGCGGGCTCAAGTGTCGACCCATCGCGGTCGAGTACTTGTTTGAAGTTATCCGCTGACAAATTACCAGTTTCAAATGATCGCAGGCTCAAGTTTATTTTTTCCAATGATTCTTATGAAATATGTTGTGTTTATGTCACTATGGCCCCGCACTGTCAAGATTTTGATTTCAAACTGACCTCGGACGCAAAAAATTCAGCCACTTTTTAAAAATAATGGCGGGGAAGACTTTTCTTACCATGGTCACGCGTTGGTCACGCTCTACGTCCAATTTTTGTACTCTGAGTCCATGATCTGATCTAGTATCAGGTTTGATATAAGCTTACAGAACTTTAAAAGGCCTTCAGATATATTTTCTCAAGGAAAATAGAAAAAAAAACGTTCTGAAGAATATTTAGTTATAAATTTGGCTGTAGAAAGAAAACTTTGAGTGATTTTCTTGTTTCGAGGAGTTCATCTTTGAAAAAAAAAACAAACACCGGGACGCCGGCTGAAAGGAAAACAAAATAAACTTAAGCTTAAGCTTTAAGCTTAAAGACTCAGGATTTTTAGAGACACTTTAATGCTTGTCTTCGTGAATGAAAATTGTTGTCTCTGTAAATGTTTTACCAAATTATATTTTCTTTATTGATTGTTAGTAGTCTCTCTTCAATTTTAATCGCTTGTCCGCGGTGTTTGTTTTCATCGTTCATGAACATCGCAGGAGTACTTAGAAATGTCGCGCCTATCAAACGCTTTATAAGAAGATTACACATCGTTATAACTGGAACCATTAAATAACAAAAAATAATGATAATAAATTCGTTATTATGTTGAAGCGTATCTCCATTAAAGTTCATTCAAACACTCGATCACACTGACAGCTCGCACTAAAAATGAGAACCGGCTGGCCGTATGGATGATTTTAGAAATTTTTTGAACGGTTTCGCTAAAAGCCCACGATTCATCGTCCTGAATATTGAAAAATTGTGAAATGCCGTATTCTGTCCGAGGTCTGTATGATAAAAAGTACTGTTTCACCTCAGATGTGATGTATAAAAAGTATAAAAAGCTGGTTTACACAGCCTCAGATTTGTTGGCAAGAATTTGTAAAGTAAACCTGTCGAACGCAAAAAAATGCGGCCTGATTTGTTTTCCAAGAATTTGTTTTCGAGGCCTAATCTGCTGTGATCAAGAGCCATTATGGCTCTTGAATGTGATAGAAGATGTTTGCTATTTTCTGGGTGTACATATATTTAGGCTATCAACTCGATGTAAGATGTTTCACTCTAAAATAACTTATCCTTTCCCTCAAAAGTCACATGAATGTGCCCTTAAGTTAACTGATTTGTGGATTACAAGTTTATTGTTTGATTTAAAATATAAATTTATTAATGGGAGCTTCGCTTTTAGCCCTGGCTAAATCTATATATTATTGATAACAATGCTAACTATTTGAATCCTATTTACAATTAATTCACTTGAAAAAACTTTTCGACAAAACACTATTTACAATTCCTTTCCTTTAAAAAAAACCACTTAGTTTTGATTAGAAAAAATTCATTTCATTAAACGAAAAAATTCAACAAAAATTCAAATTGAGAACATTTCATTCAATTAAAACAATTCATTTCGAATAAAAAAAGAAAAACTATTTTCAAGGTCAATTGCATTCTTACTAAGATAATCACTAAAAACAAATCACTGAAAAAAGAGGAAAATTAAACAGCGTTCACAATGCGTTAATGACGAATATTTGCCATTTAAAAGTAAGGAAACACATCAATAGTGCGATTGAATGGCTCCTTCAACAACTTCGACGTCAATATCAACATTCTTAATGTCACATGGCACTCTTCTTGTCCTGGAGCCTCTAAGACAAACCAACGCAGATCTCAAGAGTGCGAATGAGGTTCTGGTTCTGATCCATGAGATGGTTTTGGCATACTGCTCCCCTTTTTTGATGGCAATCAGCTGCGCTAAACGGCTATGATACATCAAGCACTCCTTTCCCATTCCGCCAGTTGTGGTGAAGACCAAAAGCGTAAATGTTCCATGCTCGATGTGTGTGACTCTCTTTGAGTAGAGACGCTTTTTCTCGTTCTCATGGATACGATAAAGTAGTTGTGGCTCTAGGTCCTTATTCGATACAGCATTAGGGTGACAGACCCACACATCGAAGAATGCTGATCGATGTCGCTCCCAGAAACCACGCGCGTGGATATCTAACCTCGCATCCTCAGCTTTGTTAGATCCTCTGTTTAAATGTTCGCCGGAGATGTCTTAAAGTACTGGCTCGATCTCCACGTAGCTACACACCATACTCAGAAATTCAGCTTCGAGATCTCTTAGCTCGTTTTGGCGTTGAGTGAAGGAACCTCCTAGTTTGCAAATCATAGAGTGATCAACCGTAAAGGCTTCCCCACAAGCACATGTGGAGGGGAGATCTTCCACTGGCCAGTCGTAGCGTATTTTAACAGCATCACTGAATTCACCCTTCAGGTTAAAGCCCAAATCCTGGAGGGGAAGCACTGTAAGCCATGCTGATGATCTCTTTTAGGTAACTGATGTGACTGAGATACAATTTGTTCAACAAGAGGCGTTGTTACTTTGACAGACGAAGCATATTCGCGCCTTCCTTCAAGGGACGGGTTTCCCAGGCCCAGGCCACCCAAGCGAACCGGCAACGCTAGAATATTCCTATCCAGCTGAAAGTAATTCGTTATCATAAAAAAATAAAGAAACCTTGACTGTGCTCTGTTCTTTTAATGAAGAAGGAGGGGGACCTCGACTACCTCTCATGTTTCCACCTACACCTCTTTCGAGCTCTAGCCGCTTCCTAAGTGCTTTACAACAGAACAGAGCACAGTCGAGGCTTTTTTATTTGTTAGATTGAAAAGTGCGTTTAGCTCGTTATTTCACGTATTACATTTACTTGTTTTCTTTCCTTACTAACATGTCAGTTTAGTTACGTTGCTCACATTGTGGGTGGCTCCTCCCAAAAGGCTAGGGTGCACAGTCGGTATAGGAATTACCGAGACCAATTTCGCAAATGCACACACTTTAGGTATCCCACTGATAACCAGTTAATAAACTCCTCCCAGTGGCTTTTATATCGAAAGATAATGCCTGTGGCTTATAGACTATCAGAGAAATAAATAATTGGCCGAGAAAGGAAGCTTTAAGGGCAAATGTGAAATATTGATGATTATCTCTCAACCAAGGGTCAAGATCCTCCAAACAACCAGCAAGTCAAGGTCTATCTATTTTATAAGCCTTCGATTTTTTTACACCCATTTTAAGCATTTAAACATGTTGGAAGAAAAACAGAGTCGAAAGTCGCGGGTACCTGGTTTCGACGTCTTGTTGGGAAAAATGATTTTCCGCAAAACTCAGGTTAGAGTTCGAGGTAACTGAGTAAGAATGACTGAAAGGTGGGGTCATATCGAAGGGAAAAGGGACATAGTTTGAGTTATAGAGGGGGATTTCCTCGGATCTATCCGAGTTCGAGTTATACGTATAAATACGAGTTATTCGTACTCTGCACGTGAAGCACATTTTGGTACAATTCTTTGCCGTTTTTATGCATGACTACAACCTGAAACTTCCAGAAACTTTCTAATTACACGTTTTGTGGAGGAAATGTCGCATGTGTTCCTTTTTGCTTTTTTTTTTTACTGCTGCTCATTTTCACCTTGGTGGCCGCTAGCATTTCTCATTTTCTCACTGCCCCAATAAAATTTTTTATGTTTTTCTTCCAACAAAATTTGCTTCCTTCAGGTTTATCTCTCGCTCTAGCTCTTGCTCTGTTATCAACCTCAAGGTAGACATTAAAATTTAGTCGAAAGAAAGACTCCGGGAGGGGGGGGACTCGGATTCGTTGCTGCTTTTTCTCTTCCTAACAGTCAGGGTGGCCACGCAATTTACCACAGAAACGCGCGAGTACTTGACATGTGAAATTTTCCCCTTTTCTTACATGAAGGGATGGACGTACGTGCGGACGATTTTGTCAGAAATAAAATTTCTTGGATGCATAGATAATAAAATTTTCTTACCGATCGTGCCCCGCTTCACGCACCTCAAGCGCGAGAGTGCCGCTGATAATAATAATAATAATAATAATAATAATAATAATTAATAGTAATAATAATAGTAATTATAGCAATAATAAAATAATAATAATAATAATAATAATGATGATAATGATAATAACGAATAATTATAATAATAATAAGTCAGAAGAAGATCTGTGTACAACTGTGTCTATTGTTTTAAGCGCAAATTCAGGCACCTTCTCGCCGGTATTTGTGAAGAGTCTTCTTCTTACATCTGCCGTGATGGGATATGTCCTTTGCAGATTAAACGATTGCGAGAGTTCGAGTTCCTTGCTTCTATTCAGGGGCCGTGGCGAATTCGAAACTGGACTATTTATCCAATGTGTGATGCTACCGGTAATAACAGGATAAGGTTCTGAAATATTTCGAGTGTTGACAGCGATTAAGCAATGTAAATGACATGTTTTTTCAAAGCATATGTAATTATGGTCCCACTTAATTATCATCTTCATGTAATAAGTTCGGAACGAATAACGCTAAGCCTGAGAATATTGCATATGGTGAAACACAACTTTCTGTGTAGTCAGAACTTCAAATAAAGATACTCAAACTAGCACTACTGAGGAGATGGTGGCTGAATAGTGAACATTTATTCGCCATAAAAATTGGAATTTTTGGTTGTAACTTCAAACTTATGGAGAATAGTCGAAAGTCTATTTACATTATTGTAATAAATCACCCTTCCTTTCAAAATAAGTTATAGTTTCCCTTCTGACACCCTGACGGCTCCTGTCCATTGTCAATTACAAGGGGATGTGCTTTTTTTACAAGGCAAACAATGAAACACTATTGAACAAGTTTCTTTTTCCTACAATTTCTCCGATATCGATTAAATTCACAGGATGTGAATGTTTCTCCCCATTTGAATGAAGTTATGTTTAAAGATTCGCGGCGAATTTTGCTCTCCAAGCAAATAGAAGTGTAAACCTATGAAACGTAGTAATTTAGGTTAAGGGTTATTTTTGCTCGCCAGTTTCTTTCCTTTACATAATATCATTTTTTTGTCGACTTGATTCTTTCTTGTTTTTCAGAATGCTTTCAGATAATCCCGTGGAGACTATTGGATCACATGCATTCACAATTCCAAGAAATGACCTTGTATTGTAAGCAGTTGATACACTAAAGTAAAAACAGTGTCTTACTATCCACTTCTTCTACTGGATTCTGTTTTTTAATGTTTGATTTCTGAAATAAGTCCCCATTTTCTGATATTATCTGTAGAGGGTCCTGAAGGTGTAAAATGGGAACCGGGATTCACCTTTTTATGTGGAAAAGAAAAATGGATTTTACTGCACTGGGGCTGGGATATAACCACTGGGAAAGGCATAAACCATTTCTAAAAGGGAAATGGGATTTCTATCCTTTCACGATCTTCGACTTGATTATATGACACAATTGCTTAGGTGTGCCTATTTTTTTTAAGTAAAAGAAATAATATGTACACGTAGACCTCAGTGGACACATAGGATCATGTCAGTTTATTCGCATTCGCATCTAATGCCTCGACGACACCCAATTAGCTGTTGTGGCTTGTCCCCAGGGTCTTTTTGTTTTCTGAGGTCACCATATTGCAAAAAAAACGAGAAAACGCTGGGACGATGGAAATGACATACGCACGTTTGCGCGTGACAGAGATCAAAATGGTGCCCAATTTATATTTTGCAAGTGTTCCACCTGGCTTGTACTCATTATGGTGAAATAACAACGATGCTATAGCGAGCTAGGCCTCCCTTCAGCTCAGATTTGTTTAATTTTGGCACAAAAACGATTCAAATAAATAACAGTCCAAACACTTTTATCTGCGACTCAGGTGAACGAAACATACCTGGATTAAATTGATATATTAATCAATCTTTAATCAACGCAACCAGCACCGCAACAATCAGAAGCTGCGTATACATTTTTTCGGAATTGTGCAGTTTCGGAGCAAGCGTTTCCTTTCCCCCCCCCTTCTTTGTTATGCTCTCGTCCCAACTTTTTCGAAGACCTCGGGCGGAAACTCTTGCTGCGTAGGCTACCCGCGGAGGTTCTCAACGTAATGATTACAGCAGCAGCAAAAAAAATAAGAAAGCGAAGACTGTGATTTGGATGAGGATTGTGCAGAAGACAGAAGTGGTTTTAATATGGTGATGTCAACAAGGGTTGGAAGAGGAAGAGTGTTCACCAGCAGGATGAGTAATTTTCTTCCGTCTAGGTGAATGAAGGTTCATAATCCAAATGGCATCAATCAGCGCTTTTACTTCATGATGCGCATCAGTTAGCAAGCGAACACTGGAAATGGGATTACAGATTTGGTAACTGGGATTTGGACTAAAGTCAGGCTGACAACTGGAATTAGGTACCCTTCCACCCTCACCCCCTTTCAGGACCCTTTCTAAAAAAAAATTCTGGAATAAGCGGTTGTCTTGATTTTAAATTTTGCTTCATAATTTAGGCAAGCAACTCGAAAGCTCTCTTCCACTGATGTACATTAATTTCGATGCATACTTGCTTTCTTTGTGTGCAACATAGATTCTCTCGCTATGTTTCGCATTTACGTGTTCTTTTTGGTCCTGAATGTCATACTGACGCCATCGATCATAAAGGTCACTCGCACATCTACTACAAATCACGTGATTGGTGGGAATTCTTGTGACCGAACTAGTCGGTAAACAACGAAGGATTACAACGGATTGAACCTTAACCGATTACTTTTATTCCGCCTTCACGACTCGTGGTCCTTAACAACTACAGTCAGGCGTTCCATGCACTACTGAGGGGGAATCTGGGTCTTAATACAGTACAGGGATGATTCTAAGTTTATTCACTTTTACGTGCGTTCAATGTCAGGTGGAAGAGGTGGAGATCCTTCCCTTCTTTCATGATAAACAGGGAAAAAATAATCCAATAAATAGGCAACAAAATAAGGAAAATAATCTAAGCAACAGGACTAAGGAAAAAATGCGGAGAGCGAATTAACAAAAGCGGCAAGCATTTCAGGAAAGAGCAGGTGTCAAAGATAAAGTTTGGTAATAACAATGAAATCGATCAAAACTAAAACTTTGTAGAATACAGTTGTAGGTCAGTAGTCCTGCTTTTATACTTTCTTTTTTGTTTTGTTTTGTTATTTTTCATTTATCCAATTACTGTTGCTAATATTGCTATCATTGTTGTAGACCAGGATATAGTAACACTTGTACTTAACAAAAAACTAAGGGGTTCCTAAAGACTTTACACTTCGTAGCTAGACATTGCCCTATAATACTACTTTCTTGACCACAAAGCGAGATGAAAATATCTCTATTCTTCTTGTAGCAAAATGTAATACAAAGCTTGTAAATTCTGAGTCGCACTTTTTTTGCAGGTCCTTCTTCTTTTTCTTCTTTTATTTGGACTTGAACTATTTTTCATTAGATTGAGTTCGGTTCCGCCCACAATTTAAAATTCCAAACTATTTTGATCAGAAAAAAAAGGAATACATAACAGATACACATACGATGTTAAAAAATCAAAACCTTGAAAATTCGATGATGGACAATAATCACATATTGTTTCTTCCTTTTTCTGTTTAAGACATATGATACGAACAGAAATAAAGACTTTCCGTCTCCGATCTTTTTACGGCATTGACAACCTTACGATTGATATGTAAGTATGGTCTATGGTGCATAATGTAGTTGCATATTAGAATATATAATGTCTTTGACTGAAACTGAAAAAAAGACGGCTGTTTTATCGGCGTCTGATCTGTTGCGGCCGGGGTCTTTGTCATGGGAGTTTGAGTGCAAAGTTATTTTTGAAACAAGGATCTTCTATTTCATTTCTTATTTGATTATGACTCCAATCATCTTTCTTTCGCTTTTTTCAATAGAAGTTTTAATGAAGGAAAAATTGAGATTATGAAATTCAGCGATGACGAACGTAACTGCGCAATTTATCTGTGAGTGAATTCATCGTTACAACAAAAAAGATATCAGAAATCTGAATATGTGCACTTATTTTTTCTCTATCATTAGCTCTTACTTGGTAATTGATTTTTCTTTTTATAATTTTTGTTTTTACATTAGGGGATTAGGACAGAATGATTCTGAACATAGCGTCATTTCTGATATCATTTCTGGAAACAATTTTTGGGTTAGAGAACAAATACGAGCGGCTTTCAAACAATCTGGATTTGCCAATGAAAGTGTTGGACGTTATAAATTACTTCCATGTGAATTTGGGACGTACGTTAATACTTCTGCTGAAACCATCAAATGCATAGAGTGCCCAGCAGGTAAATTTATTCGCAGTTTATGGAAGCTGCACAATTATATCGTCGGGATAATATGTTTACACTGTTAGTCAGCGCTGTGCTCATTATGGTTTAAAGGTACTTACATGTAGTATTAGATGGCGTGTGTTCATTCCTGGAATACTAAAGTATCCATCTAAAGACAACCATAAGACTCTGGTTGATACTTTTCTCCTGTAAACTGAAAGGAACCAATAAGCTACACTGTTGCTCGAGGTCACTGGCAGCATATCTTCATTGAGTCCAAACCTATATTTGTTTGATTTTGGAGTAAAACGGTGTCACTTCATGCTGGAAATTTTAGGTACAGTGTAAGTTCCGGCAATGAGGAAACGTACACAAGTCAACCAAATAACTGACAGCAATCCTATGATTATTGAGTGGACAGTGATGAGGAAAAATCGCTTTAGCTACAACATTTAGAAAGTCATGTTCGCCTTTTGTATTAGAAGTACGTAATAACTGTTTTTCACTGTCACGCCATCAGAAATAAAAACCAAAACCGTTCAATAGATTAAGTCCAGAATCTGGGAAATGAAAGACGTTTAATATTCAAAGGATCTCGATGTGCTTCAAGTCGGTGCAATTTTTCACATGCGAGATATTCGGAGATATATATTATCTAATTTTATAAAGCTTTTGTATGGTGACGCCAAGTTGTTACGCCTCTGAGAGGCACCAACATGGCGGCCGAAAATTAATAGCAGCGTATGTTACCGAGAAAACTAGTCGATCGCTGCCTGAAACAATGCGAAACAAGGCGATCACAAGCAGCGAACCTTGAAACACAGAAACAAAGAGGATGGAAATGCATCAATCACAACTAAACATTTGTTTCCTAAGAGGTCCGCTAAGATGATTTAAGCCCTCAAATGTAATAAGAATTGATCACTAATGTAATTAAACGACCTTAATGCTATGAAAACCATATATACTCGATTTTAAGTCGGGACACAAAGCACCGCGGCGCTCTTTCGAAAAATACACTATGAGCGCCGCCCTCAAACAACCTTAGCAATACGCGCCACGGCACTCTTTCTAATTAACAGAGTTAATTGGGTTAAATGGGTTGAATGCAGTAGAAAATAAGGTTTTTACGAAATAGCGCCGCAAACCTTTTTTTGTTTTCCTTCTTTTATGTGCGACTGTTACGAACTGGGCGGTTCCATTTCGAAAAAAAAAAATGAAATATTTTGTTTTTTCGAAAGAGCACCGCGGCGCTTATTTCTGTCCGACTTTTACTGAGGGTGGCGCTCATCCGAGAAACACGGTTTTAATAGCATTTGAAGCTTTTAATTTAATCAGCATATTTTTTTACCAATTTGTATTACATTTAAGGGCTTCATTACATTTGTGGTCAATTATTACATTTGTGGCTTCAACACACATATATTATACTTTATTATGATATTACCTTTTAGGCGATCAGAATAAATATCACGTGACAATGACGACACGTTAGTTTTAGCTCCAAATCGAATTTCAGCCCTTGCATCGGTATTTTCCTTGAAAATGCTTTACGCTACTACCTATCTATAAATTAGATAAACGGCAATTAAACCACAACTCGTTGATATATTTTCTCTAAATTACTTCTTTTCAGTGCACGTGATGCAATTGATCGGCGTACTATGAAATCCGCGAATTTCATGTCCATTGAAAACAAAACTTTTAAAGTTGTTTAACACAAACGCATGCCCAAAATTGAAGCAGTGTCATAGATTTGGATAATTTCTTGCTCTGGGATTTGCTATTTATAGTGTTGTGTCAGTTTAGGTCTTTAGTATGCTTTTTGTGAACTAATTTTAAGTGTTATGAGTATTTAAACAGGTGATGGTATTTAAAGAGTGGAAATTATTTATTAAGGGCTGTCGTTAGTTGTTTAATACTTATAGCCGGCGTACTTAGGTACTTACTTAACACTATAGGCTCGAGTTTACAACAACAACAACAAGTACTTCCCATGCAGCACAAGATAATTTTCCACGCGTGGCTGCCCATGCCGCCGAAATCCTTCCCAAACATGATAATGTTGTAGAAAGGGATAAAAGTGAGGAAAAGGAAAACAATTAGAGAACATACGTTTTATACGCGAGCTCATCAGCGTCCGCTATTTAGATCTATTTCCCAGATGATAACATTGCCAATTTCATTTAATTTGTGACAACGTCACTACCTCTTTTCACCAGTTTTCTCCCTTTCACAACATTACCATATTTCAGAAAGATTTTGGAGAGCAACCAAGAGCGGTAAATTCAAGCCAATTTTAAGGTATAATTACTAGTGTTTTATAAAACTGGTCCAGACTCATCCACCTCATTCCTGCATTGGCTTATTTCTCATATTTCAAGAGATAATAAGCTAAGAGGTCGAGTCCCCCATACATGGCCCTATTCCTATGAAATATATTTGAAATCTATTTTTGGTTCTGGAACTGCGTGGCTTAATTCATTTCACTAACCATCACGTAGTAAGTAACGTAACGTGCGAACTTTTTTATAAAACTTAAATTGTCTATCGTCTGACGATTCAATATATTTTGAGAGTTGAGGCATTTAATCCCAGTAAGTTTTCTGATATAACACATCTACCTATTATTTTCCCTTGCTAGTGATCTTTTTTTTTTTTCCTTTGTTCTTTCAGGAGGTTTCTATTCGGACACGAAGGCTTTTGTAAATGACGGCTGCCGAAAATGCACCATTGGAACTTTTGTACATTACAATAAAGCACCTGGGAAAAGACCGTTTGACTGCAAGCCATGTCCAGAAGGTAATTCTCTTAAACTCCTACTCTTACCGCACTATGGAGCATAATATTAGTTATCATTTGATCCAAATTCAGCTTCCTTCTCATTAGCCGACACCCTATCACTTGACCTGCAATTAACTGCCTACAAATAATTGTCTGCTCATGCGCAACTTCGTCCAACTTTCTTTGCCTGCAAATAATATTCTCCTTATGGATCGCTCTTGCGAGAGTTATTGTTATATGTATGTCCATATTGTATTTAGCCGTAATTAAAACTAGAGGTTACAAATATGTGTGTAATGCTGCACGCAGATACTGGGTGTCTGAGAAACGGTGAACTGATATACGCATGCAATTAACATATGTGGAATAAAGGATGATTTTAAATGTTTACGCGCGCCACAATGAGTAAAAGGTAGCGCAAATTGGAATAACACAA
>CALNXK010000709.1:55000-72263 GCA_942486035.1 Porites lobata | reverse complement strand
TCTCATAATGAAGTTCGACTATGTTTTCACTTTGAAAAACTGTAGCCAAAGACTTGAAAACCAATTCCCTCCATCCATCAGCAGGTCTAGGTTGGAGTCACGGTCAACAAAAAGCGATTACTTCAGAAAGAATTGAAATAACTGATGAATAGACTCTTTGCCATAGGGCTTTCCTGAATGTTCCATTTTCTTGGATTCCAGTACCGCTTAAAGCCTCAGAGTTGTAGCCAGTCATTTGCCTTAGTTCCAGCCTGTTCATCCTTTTCTTGAAGAAGTTTGTGGATTCGTCGAGCCAAAATAGTAGCAAATGATAGATCTACAAAAGTAAGAAGAAAAAAATGTTGCTGACATGCTCAATTGGTTACTAGAAGCCAATCAAACCATGAAAAAGATCCTTTGTTGACAAAACGCTCAGCACGGGCAGTTGTCTAAGGAATCCAGTGACTTCAAACTGTTTCATGTACTTTGCAAAGAGTCCACTGGCTTGGCATAATGTTGTGAAACTTGAGACAATCATAACGAGGGAATAATTAAAGATAATTGAACGCCACCCTTACCAGTCCCATCTGTTCTACCATCTGGAAGAAGACTCAGCATAAGCTCAATTCGCCGTGTTGATCGTGATGAGCGCCATGGTTCAGCATCAATTCTTGCAATAGCTGCTTGAACACAGCTTCTCAAAAGGCTGACGATATTTACTCTATCCGCAATAGCATCACTCTGTTCGTCGACTTCCATGTCATCTCTAGCTGCCTCAACGTATTTTTTGTCCACCCGTATGCTGCTTGATGCAACATCAAATAACTCACTCATTGACCGATCCACCATGAATTGAATGGCTGGGATGTGACCAGTTGGCGGTCGAAGTTCGTCAATGTGAACAGACAGCCACCTTCCTCCCTGGAAACCAGCAAATGCTTCACAGCCTCCGACAAGTCGAGGAAGTTGAATAATCATAACTACATGCACAAATGATGAAGGGTAATCTTTGAAATCTTCTTCTGCAGTTGTCCTTTGTTCCACGAGAAGGTGTCGGGCACAGGGTATCAAATTACGATTGACGTCTCCAGCATCGCATTGCACGATAAGCAGTCCTTTCCTCCCACCAAGTTGTGCAAAGAAATCCCTAGAAAATCACAATGTGATAACATGCAATAATGGATTGAGTCTTTGAGTTAAATGTTTCGGCTGGACTGTTGTTAGGGAGCTTAAGCAACCACGACTGCAAAGGCTTTAAAAACGGCACATCGCTCTTAATCCATTTCGTTTAATTGGTCAAAATACGGTAAATTTTTTCTGGAGTTGTCAAGGAAGTACTTGTGACAAGGACGACGAAAGTATCTCTAGAACGCAAAACTTAGTCACCTTTGTTTAGGTGGGATATGGAAAAATGATGCTCATTCCAAAAATATATTCTGCCCCCCCTCGTCCCTGCAAGTAAGCTCACTTCCTGTCTGCCTAAAGTTTAGAAATGCAATAGTAGTTAACACTTGCAATTAATTTTGTATACCTCACAGATGAGCAAAACTGTTGTTCCGTGTGGAACTGCTGAAGACTTAGACATGTTACGTTTGGCAAGGGTAGAGATGTGGCACGAGCTATGTCTTGCAAATCATTTGAAGAGAGCAATCTGGAATGAGTTGTCACCTACAAGAAGAAATAAGTTATCTCCAGCAATACACAGAGGTCATAGTGGTTATGACAATTAACAGTCTAGTTAAATCAAATTCAATATTATTTCATAGTTATTAAGTGTTGGTTCATTAATTACCAACGAAAGATCAAATCAGAGCACACCTGAATTAAACTCCCCTTTCCGGAACGCCCTCCCTCTATTGTCAGAACATTTCTTAGAAAAGCTGTTAGACTTGAATGTTCCTGTATTGTAAAGTAATTTGTCCAGAGCTCGTCTGCTTGCTGAGCAAGGTGTGTAGATGGCAGACGTACAACAGCATCCGGAGTTGAGCATTGTAACAACAATTCTTTCGATTCCTGGAAGAGCTGAAAGGCAAGCAAATGTTAATCGATCAAGCCAATAAGGTGTGTGAATACTAACTTTCCTACTTATGAAGGTGTATTTCACCACTTTCAGGAAAAAGAATGCGATTCTATGGGTTCATCAATAGTTTCATCACACTTTGTTAACAGACAGAGTGGTAAAGAGACGATAAAGAAAAGCGGCGTGCTTCTGGAAAACGGAGAAACGACCATTTTTGACACCACCTCAGATTCTTTGAACGGCTATGATGAAAAAGAGCAGATTGGAAGGAAACTTAGCATTAAATACTGTACCAGAAACTAATGAGCTACCAAAAAGGTTAAATTAGCCAACACAAATTCAAATTCATCCAAATTACGTCCCACTATACCTTGTCTAGCAAATATTCATCACTGAATTCGCTTTCTTCAATGTTGTTGGTTACTTGCAGTACGACGCAAGCTGCTGTGTCAGCATGGTAACCAACAAATGCGTCACCAGGTGAGTACTTCCTGTGAGGATCAAAATTACATCATTAAACATCAGAAATGAATAAACTTCATTATTATTCATTTAAACTATTTCTCTTTTTCTGATTGGCTAAAATCCCACGCATGATTCATAACCAGCTATTGTCGACCGAATTTGGAAGAATTTTTGCGATATGAAAATGAAGTCAATCTTGCAGCAAATTGCCAAATCGTGAACCGTAACCGAGAAGACCGGGACAAGTTTAAGTTGTTATGTAAGTGAGTAGTGAGGGTATTTTGTTAGGGAAGAGTACGTGGGTTCCATCCGTAAAGTGAGGATGTTTTGCAGTCTACAAATTTGTTTCTTACCTCATGCACAATACAAATATATCTTACAGAATTTTTGAAAACGTTACTGTCAAATAGACCTCTTCCATCAAGCACTTTTGTTTTCGGCCAAAAAAATGTAGCCAATATAGTGCAAAACCATTGCAATTTTTTTTTTTCTCCTTTCTTTTTCTTTGCTCTTCGATTTTTTTTTTCTTGTCCTTCGTTGATATGGTTTTCGGGCTTATCGGACACAAAAACCTGCCTTTTGGCCCTAACAAACACTGACAAATTCCTGGCTGACTTTCTGTCTTTACCTTAATTGCCGGTGACGAGGGATGTCGACATGAGAAAAGCTTTTTACCCATTCCTGCAACTTGTCCACCAGGACCTTTTGTGGAGAACTGAGACTTGCTGAAGTCACCAGGTAATGTTTCTCCAAGCGATTAATGAGAGGAATCGGAAACTTACTGTACACAACATTTTTCTCAGCAATGACAATCAATCTGTTTGACAGAAAATGAATTGGTAAACGTTACTTAAAGCAGAATTACCAGAATTACTAGACCACATTAAGCCACATTATTCAAAAATGAAGCTATTAGATATCCAAGCACCTTCGTTATAAAGGAGTGTAATGAAACGACCTGAATTCTTCCAGCGAAAACTTTCGGGCTGCGTTTGGAACGGTTAAATCGAATCTTTAACATCTAAACGCCATAAACACTATTTTTATGTACTGTTGGTGTGGCAATGACTGTTATGATATCTAGAACTTTCTGGAATTCATCTGCATTTGCTTCTTGGATAAGAACGTTCTAGAATGTCAATTTGCTGATCTCTACCGTTATCCCAAACGTTATGTAAGTCTCTCTAAATAGACTGACTATGTATTTGTCGGAACATTCTAGAAACCCCCTCTTTAAGGTATATGAGCAACCTCTATACTAGTTTTGTGTGTGTGTTACTATGTCATTAGCTCTACGACTGTAACCTACTTCTGAAGTGATTAAAGTTTGCCTTCTATGAGACCTAGTCGACTCAACGTTCCTCATTAACTGACAAAACTATGACAAGGAATTACATATAAGTATTGACAGGCCATGTTCACGGACTGAAAGTACTGTCTAAGGACGTTTTACCTGAATTCATCGTGGACGCGACATTTTACACGGTGACTTCCAAGGCCAAGATCCACATATTTCTGTCCTCCAAAATACACATAGTACTGGAAGTGCAGATTAAAAATAATATATCGCAAACGTTAACGCCGTTATAAAGGTAGTCAATAAAGCTTAATTTACGCCAAGAAATGTGTGGATCTATTTGAAGATTTATTGATGGAGTGATTGACTTAAGAAGTTTTAAAATGTCAAGTAATAATACGAAGAAGACATTATAAAGAATGACTTGTAGTTATACCGAAGTTGTGTATATAATATTGCCAGACACTTATACCTGGTTTAGTGCGTCATACAGACTTTCATAGAGGCTCTCCAAGTTCAAAAGAATTACAGTTCTTCCCGTTTCCATGCAGACTTTAATTCGATTCATGTCACGGCAGATCTGAAACATGAAACGACAACCCAACAAAACATTCCACAGATTGCTATAACAGCTAATAGAAGTCCAATGATCATGGGATCACAGCTTAAAGAAAGAACTGATGAACCCTGATGACTTTAACACGATATTTTTCTTCTTAAAACGGTAGCAAGCTATCTTAAAACCGACTCTTTTCTAGTATATCTCCATAACGGCTCCATCTCTGCTACTAAACTGTCCTCAGTCCCCAAGTTGAGGTTCAACTGTAGTTGGTTAAGGTCAGTTGGTTCCTAAGAGGTAAATGGTTGGTTAAATGGAAGAGGTTGTTTTTACGGGTTGTAAAGTAAAATGCATGCCATTGCCCTAAAATATTGATGTCTTCAACAATGTTTCTGCTAACTCTTCTCTCCATAGAGGCATCTTCGTGTCTTACGGAGACTGGGGAAAAGAAATAAAAGAAAGCTCGCGAAGGAAGATAGGAAGGGCTTACAGGCTTACCACGCACTTACTATTTTACACTCTGCGGAGGAGGGAGCAAGTCTTGTTACTGAAACAGTCTAATTAACGAAACATCCATCTCACGAGTAACAACACTTTTAATTACTTTTTA
The DNA here is from genome assembly GCA_942486035.1 of Porites lobata. NCBI lineage: Eukaryota > Metazoa > Cnidaria > Anthozoa > Scleractinia > Poritidae > Porites > Porites lobata. Next base: position 67,333 of record CALNXK010000709.1, on the reverse strand, counting down.
ATACAGCTGTTAGTACCTGAGTGTATTCTTGGTCCTTGGGAAAGCTACTGCCGAAAATTACGACAGGTTCTTCGCCTTTTTTGTGCAGTTCCTGCTGAACAATAGGCAAGGCTGCATAGTTCTCTGTCAGCACCAATAAGTATCGACTCTCTCTATTGAAATGAAAACGTCAAGTGAGAAGAGGGCGGTAAAGGGTATTTTCGTGAACGGTGAATTGCTGGTTTTATTCCCCATTAATGGAATTGATAATCGCCGTGAGCCGTGATTTTTGATAACAATAATCTGTGAAACGAGTTTCGAGTGTTGAATTCATCTTGAACTGTGACATTGAAGTGCCACAAGATGATGAAAGAAAAGATGGATCTTCATCTGAATTTCTAAAGCAGACCAGCTCTCTGAATACGATAACGACCCCTCGGATGACAATGTTTCTGTATTAGAAGATGGTGCGGAGCCTCAACTTCTAAACAAAGAACTCGGTTTCCTTTTCACAGCACCAAGAACAAGCAGCGGGAGAATGGTGGGGACATCGAACAAGGCAGTTCTTTGGCTGTAGTTCTTAACCAAAATAAGCAAAAAACTGATCGTATAAAAATTTTGTTTCTCTTGAAACGTGAATGCCGAATTTATTGTCCGTGAAATGTGAAACGGCCATTTTACATTTTCCATGAAACGTGATCAATACCCCCCACCACCCCCCACCACCCTCTGGGAACAAATTTTACACCGTGCAATCAGAGGAAAGTTGCCTATTTCTGGCGTTTGTCCGTAAATGATAAACGAAGTGGGTCATTTTACAGTACTGTTCAAAAGTAATGAGAGCAAAGTTCGCCGAATTCCGTCCTTTACCTGCATTGCTTTGAATCGCTTCACTGTAGGTTCGCTACGTTCGATCGCCTCGATTGCCGGGATTGTTCATCACAGCGCTGGTTGCAACAAATTTCATAAGCTCACTACACTAGTTGATAACGATCTGCTTCGCATTTATAGCTTAACAAACAGTTAAGTTCGTTCTAAAACTTTTTCATGGAAACACACAATCTGGTTCGACAAAGATCAGTAACACTATTTGCCCACAACACAGACAACCAAGTTAATGTTCCCGTAATAAAACTTTTCTGGTCTTTTAGACTGAAACTTACCTATTCTTAACCAGCTACCGATTGCACGTTACTTGAGGGAAAGGCCGGTTACAGTCCCCATTTAACTTCCGTCTATTTTACCGCAATCATCAGAAACTTCTCAACAAAGAGGCGGTCGCTAAAGATTTACCGCTGAAATAAACTCGAATTAAGAAATTTGCATATGGTTACTTTTAGCCGAAACCATCGCTCGACCTGCAGTTAAGCATTTTCTCTAATTTCAGCGTAACTGAGCTAATAAATCGATTCCTGACAATTTATTTTTTTCGGCATTAATATTCCTTCTGTCTTAACGCCAAGTTAATTTAAAAAAGCAAAATTTTAAAGCTTACATGAAAGACTCGATCGTAGCCTTGAAATGACATATGTGTAACAAAAAGCAAAGTCTTGTGATTTAAATAATCTCAGCAATAAAATTTCACAAGTTTGCGCTTCAATTCCTTTTGCTTTGTGTCAGCGACTTGTCATTCCACGCTTGCGGTAAGTTAAAAACATGAAAGTTCGAAGAACAATTCGAACGACTTTACAGGGGACGTTGCCATCCGGCGTTGTTTTAAACTTTGCAGGGAGATACTTTCAATTCGTTTTACTCAGCTCTGGAGGGAAGAGGAAAACAACCAATCAAGGAATTTAGTAAGCACAGTAAACAGGCAACAGCTTTCCATCATGTAGGTTCACGAACGTTCTCAACAGTTTTTTTTTTAAGGGTTTTGACGGATTTGAAAAGTGCATCTGCCAACAACAGACAGCAACATCGAGTAAACCTCGCGTTCATTTAGTAAGATTAAAACACACATAACAATACGTAAATTAACAAGTGTTGTTCCCTCTCAAATTTTCTTCACAAGATTCTCTGCCTACTGAGGTTCATGTTGTTAATGGTGTATGTACATGCTGTACATGTAAGGTCTGGTTTCTGTGTATGATTGATACGATCGGTAGTATCCTTCAAAAACAGATTGATTGGAAGCAACGTTCGATTATCGTAGCGATCCGTTTGGGACACGATCGCTAAGATAGAATACAATTTACAGTCAGTAGCTAAATCAACAGCGCTTTTTATGCTTGTTTCGACTCGTGATTTTAGAGCGTCCAAATATCAAATGGTAGGCAAAAAGAATTCATATGAATCTGCTTTGTAAGCGTTCACAATTGAAGTCAAATTTCACTCTAATCCTTGGTTATCTTTATCCTGCTGTAAACAACCGCGCCCTGGTTAGTTAAGAACTTATCAGTAACGAAATTTCGGTTCGTCGAAGCGAAATACCGCTTAACTCGAACCGAAATTTAGTTACGTTAATGACGCGAAATTTCGTAAAGCTTTCTCGAAATTTCGCTACCAAATTTCGGTTCATGCCGCGAACTTTCGTTTCGGAGTCATCACCTAGTTTCCGAAATTTCGCAGGGACTACAATAAAAGATGCTCCGGAATTTCGCCAAAATTTCGTCTGAAACGAAAGTTCGTAATTTGCTCGTCGAAATTCGCGAAATTCGCTCTCATTTTTTTTGCACAGTACTGTATCTTATTGACTCTCTTACCCTCCGGAGATTTCGCGTTCGAGGCTGGCTTTGATAAGGTTGACTGCAGAAAATGCATCTTTATTTTGCGTCTTCTAGGAAATGAGTAAAAACGCAAAGAATCACAAAAAACACTGGAGAAATCTCTGTATAGTTTCGGAAACGTTGTACTTAGATGCCGACTATTACCATTATAGCCTTTTCGAGGAAAAGTACATTTACACCCCAGTGGAGTTACGGTGCAAACGCTTAATTGTAGGAAATCGACTAGGAAAGTCGATTACTAACTGACGTAATCGACAGCTGTTGTTATCGGTGTGCACACAGAATGCCGGCCCAACCTAACCTAAAAACCTTTCGAAGTTTTTGAGTGGACCTTCTGCCTACCTGTGAAATACGGTGGACGCATAGCAGAGGCAACTTTAAAACAAACAAATTATTCAACACGCCTACCATTTCGGTTCTGCTAAAAGGAATATGTTTCCTGAAGATTTTCACTGGGTCAATCGCATCCAGTCCCCCGAAATTCCTTCTGATGGCTCGTTCAATTTCTGGCCAACGTGGCTCTCGTCCATGCTCCTCAGCTGTTTTGTACACCATCTTTACCAAGCTAAAATTCAATGTGAGGATAGAATGATTCAACCGACGCTTGTTTTATCTGAACATTAACGTCCTGATTTTAGCTCGTGATAATCTGAACATTTTTAACCCAGTTTAATTTCGAATTTCCTACTCTGCAACCATGATCGGGGGTAAAATATCCAAGGAGTTTGAAAACTGTCAAACTGAGAAAAAAATAAAATTCCTGACAAATAACCACTACATGAAAGAAATAGGCCATTCTTGCAAGCTTCAATGCACTCAAGTTTTGTTTCGAAATAAAGCCAAGTGTAAAACTTTGCCTGGAAAATGGGTCAATTTCTGTGAGAAAGACTTCGCACTTGCCCTCGGTTTTAAGAGAGGTTGACATTTAGGATAAAAGACAAACAACACTATAGCTGTTTTCAATAAACCTGTATAACTTAAGCTGATATATAGCTGTATAAGCTGATCCAGACGCCGGCGATAAGAAAAGTTGGAAAGACGCGTTCATGACGAAAATGGCGAATAGGGCGAAACTTCGCCAAAGCCTTTGGGACAAGTGAAATTAAAAATGCTCAATGGTCCCCTTTGAGATTGGCGATTTTGACGAAAATGGCAAATTTGGCCAAAACTGTGAAATGGCAAAAATTCGCCATAGTAATATGAACAAGTCAAATGATATGGCAAAGGGGCGCCGTCTAAAGTAGCGATTTTGACGATAATGGCCAATTTGACGAAAATATGGCGAATATGGCAAAAATTCGCCAAAGTATAATTTTCAAGGCAAATGAGATGGCAAAGGTGCCCTTGAAAAAGGCAATTTTGACGAAAATGGCGAATTTGGCGAAACTTCGCTTATGCGATTTTTTGCAGATTCGCCATTGCGAGAATTTCTAGACATAACTGCATGATGGACTGATTAATGGGAAGAGCACTGTTATTTCCGAAATTCCAATGCTCTGAAAAGGACCTTGAGGACACTGTAACAAGAGCTTAAAATAAGCTGGAACTGACAAGTTAAACTACATTTGAACATCCCTACCTGTAGAAATCACGGAGCCCAAAAAATTCCTCCTTTTTAGACTCCCGAAGAGCTTCTAACCGTTTCTGTCCATCGTATAACTCACTGTAACCCTGGGCCAATAGATTCATGAGTGGAGCAACTAAGTTTTGTACTCTTATATCAGTTGCACATATGCCCCTAAGTAACATAAAGAAGATGGATCACGCTCCTTAAACTATCTAATTTCAACTACATCAAATTAAGGTGGAAACACTTCCCACCACCCATCCTTAAAAAGCTGTATATTTTTTTATTGAACCTAAAACTAGCAGTAGCCGTTGGCTACGAAGTGCGGGCGAAACCGCTTTCATATGTAGGTGAATGCCTTTCATTGAAAACTGGATTGAACAACAGAGTAAACAAAACTCATATAATTATCTAATTCAACGATTTTATTTGCATTTGATTAGATACAATTAGCCTGCAGTATTTCTGGAGCGATCAGCGAGGTAAGACGTTTGTATTTTATTCGCCGGTAAAGATACATTAAAACAGTAATGCGTGACACAAGTAATGCTGGTATGCACTCATGCACGAAGTCTTTTTATTCAATCGAATATTCATTCCGTGTTCAATGACAAAAGGCCATTGAGATGCGATACAAAATAATGGAACAGCTTAAATTACCACTGGAGTTTAACGCTTATTAAAGCTTTCGGATGACAGGCGACGTACCATGCTTGAAGACGTATAAAAATATAAAACCCATACACTGCGGTGAAACCTGAATAAACTGTATAATTGACATCGATCTCTACACTTTGCTAGCACTCGTATCTCACCGAAAACTTGTCCCGCACTAAGCTGAGATCAGGCTCTATTTCTATTTTCCTGGGTAAATAGATTCCAGGCCGGCAAGGCGAATCGAAAAGTCTCCCATTTAGTGCAGTACTTGTGTACCTGAATTACCTGTGCTTGCGAATTGAATGTGTGATAATGATTGTTGCATCACTTGCATGTGCATTCACGTGATTACTGTGACATCAGACGGACCTTGAACTCAACACCAGGACCTTCGAGGCCACATACCATTCATACCATGCATATTAGTCGGTACAACACAGGAATGCAAATCGATCCAAAAAATCCGGCTAGACAGTTAAAAGAGTGCCGCTGATCAAGAATAGGTGGCGCGCTCCTTTTGTCGCCCGCAAACATATTTCATCCCTAAAAAGTGTCTTTCTCATTTAAGGTTGAACCAAACCGGTCTGCCTTCATTAAGGTGAACATTTAGCTGATGGTCAATTTTTATTAAGTGGGACATCTAGTGTGAAAATGTCAGTAACAAAGAGATGGTCCTGTTTTGTGTATCTGATAAAAAGTGTTCACTATGGTCTGCATCTACCGTAGGTCTCTATCTTTATTGGTCCCTATAACCTGCAGCTCCTATTGTTAGCCGGGTTAGGGGCGTTGTCAGGGACGTTTATTAATTGTTTCGTGAAACTAAAGCGAACACTTAGTGGGCCTTCCTTTAGTTATGAATACCATTCTTAGTCCCAAAACAGAGGAAAACTTACATTGCACTTTCCACTAGCTCCTCTGTGTCTGGACGCCCACGAGAAAGCATGATACCGCGATTCATTTTTGCAGGATCGAGGGCCCAGTTGGATATTCCAACAAAGGCTACTCTTTCAGGAAACTCTTCTTCCACTTCTATGATGCCATCTGTGGAACTTAAGCCATCCTCCAGCAGTGGATGGAGCGTTTTAAGAGGCATTAGAGGCGAGTCTTCAGCCAGGCCAACTTCATCTAAGACCACAACTGACACGAACTTGTCTGGGTTCTTGCCTTTTTGGAGCTTGCCGCATTGACGGAAAGTCGCAACGATCCCGTCAGCAGTTGAGAGAGGGCTGCACTGATAAGACACCATATGAACCTTGTGGAACACGAAATTGGCATACATTAATAACAAACCTAAGAACACGACGAACAACCTGAATACAATACAATTCATTACGATCCAATACAACACAACACTGTGATTAAATCAAAGGAAGAAGAAATTAAGCAAAATAGTCCTGCGGTGATCTTTCCTCTCCTCATCTTTGTCGTTGTCATAAAGGATACTTACCACTCTATCACATTTGTTTGATAGATTCTAACAATTGCAATACAGTAACAAACATTCGTAATAGTCTTTTCAGTACATTGCCTTCACCTGCTTAAAGGTCTTGAAAAGGTCAGATCTTGAAGCACCTCCTTCCATGTTATCAGCAACAACGGTCTTGGCTAAAGATTTAGAGCTGCCTGGTTTACCAACCACAAACAAAGGAATCCTGAGTTCAATGCACACCACCATCATAAACACATTCTCACTAAGTGCTGCGTTACGTGCGATATTATGACCCAGTTCTAGCTCTTTCAGCACTGCTTTTTGGCATCTGATGACGAAAAAGGAAGTTCCGTAAACAAAGTAAACATGCATTCATAAAATCAACAACAACCTGATTTACTTTGTAACCCAGCTTGGTAGCAAAGGTTCTGTATTTATTTCTAGCTTTTCTTACACGATTTCTCCACGCGTTCATGTCTAAGAATCCCTCAAGATACCACTGAAAAACGTATACACTTAAGCTACTGCAAATTGCTGGAGACACCACAGCCTATCGTGAACATATCGCCTTTGGGTGTAACGACCTTAATGACAACTCGGTTAAAGGTATTTGCATCATCTGATGTGGCAGCAAATAAGAAGTCATTGCTTCCAAAATAATGAATTGCTAGTGTGGCCCACCTTGTAATTTCCTTTAAAATTCGCTTATGTCCACCTGGTAGTTGGCATGGACGGGAAAAGCTAGGAGCCACTGCACGCCGATAAGGTTCTCTCTCTTGAAGTCTTGCATGGTAACACACTCCAATTGAAAGCACCAGGGCACGTGACACGCCATTAATGGGCTAAAACAAAGTTAAGGCGGGTATTTGTGACAAGTGCAGAGTCATGCCATTGGTAAAAACAACTTTTTTCTACACCGCACGTATGCTTTACGTAATGAAAAAGATATTCTCAAATGAGCAAAATGTTTTTTTATTCCATTACGTCACTCAAGAACATACTTATTTAGTATGCAATTCTGTCTATTTCTCTTCAAAGGACAAATCTCCTTTACCTTATCCAAACCATCCTCTTCATCTTCCACGTCAATTTTTTCATCCATTAGAGGATTAAGAGCATCGCGATGGTTGTAGAACCAGACCATCACTCTCATTGCACGTTCTACATCTCGAAGGCTCACAAAGCTACACTCATCCTACAAAAATGAGTATTGCAAGACAACAATTTCGTTCAGAGTTCTTACTGGCGTGGATGGAAAGGGCATAAAGTAGTATAATACATTGAGACCAGCTGTAATTTGAGAAATAAGATTAGGTGCCGTCGGAGAAGTGGCATGTAAGACAGAATACCATTTTACAGTTGTAAGCTTAGTATCCTTGCCTTTGAGTGAAAGCGAGGCTGAGACTGACCTTGTTTTGATACAAACCTCCCTCCTTTTCTCATGGAAAGTTTGCTTAAAAATACTAGTTTGCATAAGAACGCATTTACGTAATAAAGCAAGAAGGGTCGTATAAAATCAAGGTCAACTCCAGCCTCGTTTCCACCTGTAACTGTAAAATAGACTATTAACAGTAAACAAAAAAATACAGTCAAACAAGAATTCTCAGACTGGCTGTACTGTTGAAAAAGGTCTAAATTTTTCGTAAAGTTCATACACAATGGAAAACGAGATGCACACAAAACACAACAAAAGCACTATTTTTTACCGTCTGATCTCTCATGTAACGCTGAGAAGCAGTTAGTACTCTCGTCAGAGCTCCGACCAAAGGCTTACCCCCTGGAATCTGTTTTTCTTGAAGGATCTTACACGAAAATAGAACACCACATCAAGAGAATTATTCAATAGCACAAATATGAAATAAGTGGCACTGTAAAATAGCTATGCGATGTTCATGTCGACAGTGACAACTGACAGTGACTAAGACGTTTTCGAGAACTGCTGCTTAAAAATCGATTCTTCCATAGAATGTATAAAGTGTTATAGCATGAGAAAGCAGCCAACATTTCGCGACGCCACCGCTAGTTTCCTCGCAAAATAACGTCTGAGAAACGAGCACAGAAATTCCATACTGATAACCTGGTCGTTACCCATACCTGGGAAGTGCTTCTAGTTGGTCGCGCCGGGAGGGAAATTTACTTCAACCAATCGGGAGCACTACCTAAACCTGGGTAGTGACACGTCATCAGTATGAAATTTCTGCACTTGTTCCTTAGACGTCAGTTCGCGGCGAAACCAGTGATGGGCTCTCGTGAAATGTCGGCTGTATTCTCAAGCAAAAATTTTGTGTCAAAAAATCGGCAGGAAAAACGTCATGGGACACAAAGGTACACATTTTAGTTATTTGCCAACAGACTGTAAGACGCTATCTCTCACACTATTATATTCGCGCCGCGTGTGGGCGGAGCCCCATAGCTAAGGAAATGTGGTAATCTACCCATCCGCGAAAATTTGGTAATCACGTGACCGTACACCGACCGACCGACCGACTGCCCGCCCGCCCGACCGTCCGTCCACACCACAGGGTAACCAATGTTTACTCTCACACTTTCTAGCTAGTCTGGGAGCCTAAGAGAAAACTAATTGCGCATCAATGTTGTGATCAATTGACAGCTGTCAAAACAGGGTATCCGCTGACCACTACCACCTGACTGTACCACGGGCTCAAGTGTCCACCCGTCAAGGTCTAGTATTTTTTGAAGTTATCTGCTGACAAATTACCAGTTTCAAATGATCGCAGGCTCAAGTTTATTTTCTCCAATGATTTATATCAAAAATGTTGTGCTTATGTCACTATGGCCACGCACTATTAGGATTGTGATTTCTAACTGACCTCGGACGCTAAAATTCAGCCCGTTTTTTTAAAAATACAGGCGGGGAAGGCCTTTTCTTACCATGATCACGCGTTGGTCAAGCTTTACGTCCAATTTTTATGCTCTGATGGGTCAAGATGTCTGATTGGTGAGTTCGTGCGGAAAATTCATGCGGCATCTTGAAAATTGTTTACTTTGGCAGCTGAAGCTGACAGAGTTTTGTTTCAACTTGTGATGTTTTTAACTGTCTTTTCCCTCTGGATGTACAAAATGAAATACAGCTGCTATCAAGAGTTTTCTGTTTATTCATGGCTGGTTTGTGTACTGGGTTTTTGGTTGAGAAATGCGTCGCTTGTCAAATTCGGTAATTCGATTTCGGATGGCAACGTTTTCGTTTTTCACCTTGCTTAATGCGTAAGAGGGTTTAAAAGTCTCAAGCAACTGTGGCCTTCCTTGACAACTTTTAGGAACTGAATCTCGTAAGCCTGAGTAATTATTGTATCTGATGTTTGTTTTTGTTATATCTAATTTCATGAAGTCGAGCACAGTTTATGCGGCAAGTTTATGCACGTTTGTAGGATTTGAATCATTGATCTGACCTAGTATCAGGTTTGATATAAGCTTACAGAACTTTAAAAAGCCTTCAGATATATATTCTCACGGCAAATAGAAAGAAAACGTTCCGAAGAAGATTTAGTTATAAATTTGGCTGTAGAAAGAAAACTATGAGCGATTTTCTTGCTTCGAGGAGTTCGTCTTTGAAAACAATAAACATCGCGCCGGGAAGCCGGCTTAAAACATAAACTTATTACTTAAGCTTTACGCTTAAAGACTCAGGATTTTTAGAGACACTTAAATACTTGTCTTCGTGAATGAAAATTGTTGTCTCTGTAAGTGTTTCACCGAATTATATTTCTTTCCTTGATTGTTAGTAGTCTCTCTTGCAATTTTAATCACTTGTCTGTGCCGTTTGTTTTCATCGTTCATGAACATCGCTTGCAGGAGTACTCAAAAATGTCGCGCGTATCAAACGCTTTATAACATTACACATCGTTATAACTGAAACCATTAAAAACGAATAATAATAATAATAAATTCGTTTTTATGTTGAAGCGTAACTCTATTAAAGTTCATTCACACACTCGACTACACTGATAGCTCGCACTATAGAAATGAGAACCGACTGGCCGTATGGGTGATTTTGGAAATGTTTTGAACGGTTTCGCTTACAGCCCACGATTGATCGTCCTGAATATTGAATGAGTGCAATTTGTCTTGAAAATTTGTGAAATACCGCATTCTGTCCGAGGTCTGTATGATAAATAGTACTGTTTCACCTCAGATGTAATGTATAAAAATTATAAAAGGTTGGTTTACACACCCCAGATTTGTTGGCAAGAATTTGTAAAGTAAACCCAGTCGAACGCAAAAAAATTCGGCCTGATTTGTTTTCCAAGAATTTCTTTTCGAGGCCTATGATCTTGAATGTGATCGAAGATGTTTGCTATTTTTTGGGTGTACATATAAGGCTATCAATTCGATGTAAGATATTTCACTCTAAAATAACTTAGCCTTTCCCTCAAAAGTCACATGAATGTGCCCTTACGTTAACTGATTCGTGGATTACAAGTTCATTGTATGATTTAAATTATAAATTTATTAGTTGGAGCTTCGCTTTTAGCCCTGGCTAAATCTATATATTATGTCCAGTTACAAATCTGCTGACAATTTGACGCGTATAGAGCTCCTCGATCTCAGGTTTCAGTTGGCCAAAGTCCCAGACCAAAGGACGCATGCTCTCTGGCAGGGAATGTACTCTGTAGACCAGGTGACGAAGAGGAATGCGCCCTGGCATAAAACAAAGCAAATGAACTTTTCTTTACTGAAAACTAAATAAGGGAGGACAAAGTAAAGATAACTAAAGACGCCTGAAGTATTTCAGTCCGTACATGAAATCTAAATTGGTTCCACTTGAACACAAAACCATTCTGCTTTCACCCATTTTGTAACACACTGACTCTAACGTCAGTATGATGTAGCAGGTTTCTTTTATAAGCAAAAGAAACTTTTTAAAGCTATTTTTCTTCAGACTTTCGAAACATGACACATTATGGTAAGTTCAAATGAAGCCAAAGGAGCATTTGCTTCACATTTTAATGCATGCCCGCCGCAAACGGAATGCTCACAACTGTCTTAGAAGCCTATGTCTTACCAAGCCGATCATGTGTTTCTTGAGTTGCAACATGGTAACCCAGGCCAGCTGATTCCAGTTTATGGATCATTTCTTCCGTGTGTCTGCAAGAAATACAAATGTGTCAATAACATGTATATTTGCATAAAGATAGAGCATCGACAGGCTAGGCAGAAGTGTGCTTACTTCCTGTAAGGATTACATGCTGCAATAAACTGCAATCTTTTGAGCCCAACTCCGATTTTTCTACCGTTGACTCTGCGATCTACCATAACCTCTTTGATCATCCCTAGAGCATCTGTTGTGTTGGCCTCATCAAAGAATAACACCGTATCAATGCCATGGCTTTCGTTCTTTCTGGCCATCTTCTCAGCCTCCTCCACTTTCTTCTCAATGTCTTTGTGGGATGTTCCTCCGTGAACCTGTTAAGGCAAAATGAGGAACGAATTACTGACTCTTTATCGAACGTTTTCCCTCCCAAAGCGCCAAGAGCAAGATAATGAACACTAAATGTGGAATTAAAGATAATAGGATCGGTGAGTATTTTTCAGTAAGGACATGTTTTTAAGATGAAAAAGAAAACATAAATCTCACCCACTAAAACTTCAATTATAAAAATGAGTAAATGAGATTTACGATATTTAGTGGCTTCTTACCTTCATGAGCAACATGTTCTTGGGTCCTCCGGGTCCTGATTGTAAGCCACACATGAACCGAATAAGGGAGGTTTTTCCACAACCTGTCTCTCCCATTATGACCACGGGAATACCACATCTTCGAATGTATCAGTGTAAAAAAAGAAAAAAAAAGTATACTAAGACTTTGGCCAAAACTGTCACCGTGTTAACGGCGCGCAAGCAGGATTTCAGGAGTTTTTCGGTCGTGATGGTGGTGGAGAAGAGAAGACAACATAACCGTGACGGTGCGGTGAAGGAGGATAGACAAGATAACCGTGGCAGTGCGGTAAAGAGGG
>CALNXK010000709.1:10000-47500 GCA_942486035.1 Porites lobata | reverse complement strand
TGCCGAGGCGAAAAGAAAGCGACTGAAGGTTGAGCGAACGTGGAGAAAGATAAAGTCCGCTGTCGACCTGCTGGTGTGGCTGTGGCAAATGACATTGCCCGCTATTTCCATCGTAAGATCCTTAATATCTGCAATGCGCTAGACGGTATCGATGTTAACCAGAGAAGATGTAGTGACCTGATTGACGACCCTGTTTTCAGTTCAAATCTCGAAACACTACGTGTTTTCAAGGAACTGAAAGAGAAGGATGTATACCAGCTCATTCAGGCTTCGCCTAAGAAAAGTAGTACGCTCGATCCTTTTCAAACGTATATCTTACTGGGCAGCCTTGAAGAACTCCTTTCAATAATCACTTCTATGGTTAATTGTTCCTTGACTCTTGGACACTTTCCAGCTGCGTGGAAAGCTTCTCTAGTTGATCCACAGCTCAAGAAACGTTGTCAAAGCGCCTCCCTTTCAAATCTTATACCTGTGAGTAATCTCCAATTTATTTCGAAGCTTACGGAGAGAGCAGTGTACAACCAAACCCAAGAGCATTTAGTGCGATCAGAGCTGTACCCAACGCTCCAGTCAACCTATCCAGCAGGCCACAGCACGGAGACGGCCCTCCTTAAGGTACACAATGACATCTTGCTTAACATGAATCACCGGAAGGTCACTCTACTGGTGCTGTTAGACTTGAGTGCAGCATTTGACACTGTAGATCATGAAGTACTTCTCCGTCGTCTTGAGGTAACTTTTGGCATTGCAGATACTGCACTTCAGTGGTTCAGATCCTAACTAGCTGGTAGATCACAGCGTGCATTAATTAATGGGAGCTTCTCAGGGGATTTCTCTCTACCTCATGGTGTACCGCAGGGTTCGTGTCTGGGTCCGCTGTTTTTTGTAATTTATGCCAGCAAGCTATTTGAGGTAGTGAAGCGCCACCTCCCAGATGTTCATGTATACGCAGACGATAACCAGTTATATATCTCATTTAAGCCTGGTTCCAAAGCGAGTGAATTGGAAGCGGTAACTGCTTTACAAGATTGTATTCTAGACATCAAGACTTGGATGACGGCTGACAAACTTAAGCTAAATGATGACAAAACGGAATTAATTGTAATCGGAACTCGCGCGCAGTTGGACAAGATAAGCATATCAGAGCTCAGTATTGATCACGTGAAAGTGTCTGCAGTATGCAACGTTCGGAACCTAGGGACGTGGTTCGACAACCATCTGAGCACGAAAACCGCCATCAACAAGACTTGTCAATCGGGACTTTACCATCTGCATAATATAGGGCGCATTAAAAGATATCTTACCTTTGAAGATAGAGAGTCGATTGTTCAGGCAATAGTGATGTCGAGAATAGACTATTGTAATAGACTATTGTGTGGTGTTGCCGCTATGAACCTTAGCAAGCTCCAACGGGTGCAAAACACGGCAGTCCGATTGGTGTGCTCATTGCCAAGACATGAACACATCACATCGTCATTTATACGTCTTCACTGGCTGTCGATTAAGTTTAGAGTCAATTTCAAGATTTCTATGCTCTGTTTCAAGTGCATTCATGGACAAGCCCCCAATTATCTAAAAAGCATGGTCGCCATCAAGAAGACTTCGCATACAACCTCCGCTCGAGCACCAGTATCCAGTTGGAAGACCATTCACGACGATCGAAAAAAACGCTTGGCGATGAAGCCTTTTCCAATGCATCCGCCAAGATTTGGAACAGTCTCCCGAAATCATTAAAGACACAGCAAAATTTAAAACTCAATATTTTAGAGAAGCGTTTAATTTATAATTTCTTTTTAGTGTTTCATATAGTATACATCTTCGCACTTTATTGTAAATTCAAAATTGTAAATAGGTAACATAATAATCTCGTATTCAATTTTGATATCTAAAGCGCATTTGATCATATCCTCCTGTATGTTAATTTGCCCTATATATTATCATTATTATTATTGTTATTATTATTATTATTATATCATTTCAGCTTTAAAAAAATTACTTTGCCAGTGAAACAAAGATCTTGTAACATCCCACGAGCCACTTGTTTGTTCCTACCCACTGGTCTTAACGACATTTTGGAATAGGGCTAGCCAAATAACCGCAAAGGCCCTGGCGTAATTCACCACAAAAATGAAATATTTAAAAAGAAAAGATAGGCAAACGCGACATCAATGTAAGTTATCGTCCAGGGCCCAGTTGTTCGAAGGCCGATTAGCGCTTAACCTGGGGTTAAATTTAACCCTGGTTTCTTTTTTTTGTGCTCAAAAGCATTTTCTAAGATAATTTTCTCTGTTATTTTTAAAGCTTCCAATCATCAAGCTGTAAACAAAAAGAATTACAACTGAACTGCTTTTTAAGCTTTCAAATCTGAATTCAAATCTCGCACTATCCCTGGGTTATCTAAACCCAGCTTTGAACAACTCGGCCCAGAAAGTCTTTATAAAGATTAAAAAATCGGTACAATAAAAATATAACAAGCGCTCTTCATTGATCGGTTCTTCTCGTGAGAAATAAGATAAATACACCCACAGTATCTCTTAGGACACTCTGATGATGGCTTAACGATTAAGTAAAACCTACCTTAGAAAGTTCCGTTCGCCTTTGAACGGTTTCACTGACCCCTTGCTTTGGCCCCGTCGTTAGCTCAATCACATACAAGTCAGATAATCTCCGTCTCCAGACCTGTCCACTACTACTTTTCAAGACACCAAGTATCAAGAGATTAAACAGAAGTGCGTCAAGACCACTCTTCACCTGACAAAATAGAGCCATCACAAGGATGGTACGGTCAGTTAATAGATAGGTGCGAAGCGGTTCTTAAGCATACCTTCCTATTGATTGGCAAGTGTGTTCAGTGTATTTTTTGTGGGATAAAAATATTTTGCCCAATTCCAACATTTCTAAGATCGTAGCTATCTCAACCCTTTTTAATACGTTTCTGTGATATACATTCATTTAAAGTACGCTTAAACATATTGTTTTGTCTAAAAAAAAACATTTAGTACCGACGGATGGACATCAAGGTGAAAAATTCGGGAAAGTGGCAGATCAGGAACAATTATATGCGGTAACAAGGACTCCACAACGGAGCACTGATCGACAGCTGGTCCATAAATTGGGACGCTGATACACAGAGGCACATCTGCCTCCCCATCTCTGAGGTAACTCAATACTGCATCATTGTCTCCAAGTTGAACTAAGCTTTCACTAAGTCGCTGAACCACCAAGCTCTTGCCGCAACCTGCCCTTTCTGAGGACACAACTCTCACTGACAACCTGTATGGGATAAACGGAATGATTCTTTTAGAGACAGGAAACACAAAGGTCAACTTAGACATTACAAGACACCCTTGTTGTTGATCCTGTTTGGCCTGTGTTTTGTAAAAGGTAGTGGCGGTGGCCACTAAAATGTCACTTCACGGGTTGAGGCTAATAACGCTGGTGTTTAAGGTGGTGTTGGCAGTGCTGCTATTGACGCGGCTGTTGCTGCTGCGATTAGGGAGCTTAAGCAACGACGACGGCGACGTCAACGAGAACGGCAAAAATGCAATAGGTTCAACTAGCAAAAAACAACTTTTCACGTGCATCATGCTTTTTTGTACATTTCTTTACCGTTACTGCTTGACTACGATGTGAAAATGCCTATTTTCATGTTTTCTGGAAAACGTGAACACAAGACAACGACTTTCTTTTTCTTTTCCTGAACTTCGATACAGTCTTTTAGAAACGAACTCCAGTAAAAACAGCCAACGTTAGGCGAATTGAACACGAGGTAATACTCGGGAAAAAGTTTGAGGCAGCGCAACTTCACTTTTTAAGTGACGTTTTCCTAGCCGTCGCCCTCGTTGTTGCTTGAGCTCCCTATTAGTGTGGTGTTTGGTACTGTAGATGACGGGACCGTTGGCTGTGTTATGTTGTTGGTGATATACTTGCCTTACAATGCAATATGCTGTGTGAAAGGTTTGAGCCCAGGAGTCATTTCAAAAGTACGTTGAGCTTGATCGTCCGGGTGAACGTAGTCCTGAATAGGACTGTTGTTGTTGACAGTGACTGACGTTTCGACAACCTGTGCGGTAGTCATTTTCAGAGTCAAAGTGAGTTGTATCACGTCAGTTGATGGTATTATACTCTGGTTATTGATCTGATTGGTCAATTACTTCGCGATGTTATTGGTCGTCTGTCAGTTAAGCAGTGATGTTATTGGCTAGAAGACTCGTAATCAGTAATTGGTGCGTTTCGATCCGTCTATTGTCACGGTTAAACAGTCTTCTATTGTTAGTCAAATTGCCACTTCTCCAGTCGTTCTCTCGTAGTTAGTTTTGCTTGATCTCGTCAATAAGTCGTTTGTACGGCGCTGGTAACTGTTGGCTACGATTCAGTGGTGTTTGTTCTAAGTTAGTAAACCAGCTTTCTAAAATAAGACGTTGATAGTAGTCTGTAGAATACGTTATACATCTCGCAGAGTCCCAGTCAATTTGATGTTTCGTCTTTAAGTGGTGCTCAGCAATGTGATTGTAGATGTCACCACTCCTCGTCGTTCGTTTGTGTTCGGCCAGTCGCGTGCTTAGGTTTCTGCCGGTTTCACCAATGTAAGAAGCCTGGCAGTCGCAGCATTTGATCTTGTATACTGCTCCCTGTCTGTCTTCCGGTTTGTCCTCCTGCTTAACTGACAGACGACCAATAACATTGCGACGTAATTGACCAATCAGATCAATAACCAGAGTATAATACCATCAACTGACGTGATACAACTCACTTTGACTCTGAAGATGACTACCGTACAGGTTGTCGAAACGTCAGTCACTGTCAACAACAACAGTCCTATTCAGGACTACGTTCACCCGGACGATCAAACTCAACCTACTTTTGAAATATGCTTCGTGTTGGTGTTGTTGGCTATGGTAACGGTTTGTTTGGTGTCATTGGTAGTGGTCAGAAGAGTCGCTGATGCTGTCGGTATGGTGTTGCTAGTGTTAATGAGAGGCTGATGCAGTCGCTGATTTTGCCAGTTGTTGGATTGTTGTTGTGCCGTACGTAATGATAGTGGAGTTGGTACTGCTAATGGTGGGGATAGTGTTTTAGGTGGCGCTGCTGACATTGTCTACAATTGTCTACATTGTCTACGTTCTGTTTAATTGTGTGCATTTCTGGGTTTCCTTATCTTAACTTTTACTAGCTTTTGGGCAATGGATAATTAAAACTAAATAGGACCCCTCGTATACAAAGGTTTAGCTTTAAGGTTGATTTCCACTGACGCATTTTTTGCTACGTACGTTAACGTACGTAAATGTTAATCACATAAATAGAATAGACGCAAGATATAAAGTGTTGAGATTTAGACGCTGCTGAGACGCTTACGAGCGACCGTTCATTCTTTGCCTCTATTTTATTTGTGAACGTAAATTTTACGCACGTACCCACGTAAAAAAATACGCGGCAGTAGAAATCAACTCTTAGGGTCACAGAACTCCCAGAAAACGAAGTCACTAAAAAGGTGCATTGCAAAGAGAAAGAGTGCATTTTTCTCTCCTTACTTTTCCTTGTCCACCATGGCAGCGGGTTCCCATTGAAGGATCTTATCTTGCAGTTTTCCTTGTAGTCGAGAGCACACCTTGAATTGTGTCTGCAGATATTGCCTGATATCTTTTGATACGGCACAATACGGAATAGTTCTAAGTCTGTGCTGATCAAGTGCTGCAGCCATATGAGCTCTGTCTTCATTCTCAGAACTACAGATAACCACAAGGGACAGCCCTAAAATGAGAAAATATCCACTGAACTACAATTTCGCTAAAAAAAAGATGAAACTATTGTTACTAATTCTTACAGGCGAAAACTCTCTTTGCATTAGTGGGGAGCGATCTGTCAATTTTCAAAGTCGAAAATATCAAAGTCAAAACGTACTTGCGTCCTTCACGAGATCAGTTATTTCCATAAGTGTTAAGTCATCCAGTAACTGAGAGAGGCTTTAAGCTAAAGTCTAAGTCAGTTAGAGTCAGTTATTTTGACCACTAGCTCATTAATGCTGTTGAAGTTCGTCTCCCATAGGGGTGCCTTGTGCCTCAGACTAGGGGTTTTAATGCAAGTGGGAGGCTTAGAATACCATCGTTACGATTGTATTGAGGCTCCTGTAGTAAAAACTCAAGGCTGTCAGCAGCTTTCTGGGAAACAGTGTAGTCAAGAAGGTCAACATTCACCAAACAGAACATCTGTCCATTAGAGTCTGTAAGGGCCCGTCGCCAAAGAAGCTCAATCTATAAGGGAAATGTAACAGGCAAAGTCTAGTCGGCTAATTATAGTGAACGCTTGTCGCCAGTTAACGTGAGCCGGTTCGAAGGCTACAAATAAATCAAACTAAGCCACTGGAAAAAAATCCATTGTTAAGCTTTCAAACCAGTATCCTTGCTCGTGGGAATCAGTCAGAAGAGAGAATGAAGCAATGCCAAGAGTCGCCACGCTGTGGGTGTAACACCCACCGCGTGTTCATGCGTACACAAATGAACCTCTAAACGTCAACAGCACATCACTAAGAGTACTACGAGTAAGAGTATCCCGGGATACCACACGAGCCTTCTAACATGTCCGGAAATCCGACAGTGCAAACAAAATTTGATCCACAGATGTCAGGTCCTACCTTCCTCAAGTGGCCAAAACATAATGAAAAGTAAAAAATCTGTTTGATAAGTGCGAATGTTCTCATGGAAGGATATGTTTCCTTCCCCTGTGTCAGTTTGCTATTTTTTTTGTTAAATAAAAGGTTCAAACATACAAACTATCAGTAATGGGAAAAGAAACAACATCAAAAGTTGTTTCTATCCATCTGTAAATCGAAAATGCTCACCTCTTCTGCAGTTGTATCAGAAGAGCATATCAACACTTCTTCGAAACTAGGCAGTGATGGTGAGGAGTCTTGCATGTACAAGGACAGCACTGTTCCTAGAATGTCATCTGTAATGGGATTTTTAAATAATAAATGACAAACTAATACTGCAGTAAGTTACACTAAAGTAACAGTAAAGGAAGGGGGCTGCGAAGGTATTGGAAGTACACATATGGAAACAAAATATGAAAAGTAGAAGGAAAGATGAAAAACTTACAAGGTGAGAATTAAAGAGGGTGAGAAAAATAAAGCAACTCGTCATGTGATAGACTACAAGAAGCCTCTCTTTATTCTTGGTCCGCCTGGAAAAACGCGCGAGACACGCAAATGACCACGGGCGTGACTGAAGACGCGAGACGGTTGACGCTTGCGCTTGTGCACTCTCCTCACGAAATCAGAAGAAAAAGAGAGACTGCTCACAGTTTAGTCATGGGACCTAGTATGATTTTACCTTTTGGAATAACAACAAGATTCGGCTTTCCGCGCTTTAAGTACTGTGGATGACGTCTTCGTCGTTTTGGAGGGCCTGCAAACAACGGGAGGATATGTTTTAGTTCTAAAATACTGCCAGGTAACAAAAGTTCGAAAGCTCAATTCTTAACAACCACTAACATGTTTAATTTTGTCTTTTTTTCTCTAGTCGCTGATGTTGAAGTGTTCCTATGCAGAAAAAAAAAATTGCCTTTCCATTTCCACCCTCCCCGGGTTCTTAGTGACAAGTAAACATTATGAAAAATTGAAAAAAAAAATTAAAGGCCGGAATCAAACCTTGTGAAGCAAGCTGGCTTAGAACTTTTCCCAGCTCATCAAGGCTCAGGAACTCCCCGCCCGCGGTCTGGTCAAGACAACGTGCAGTTTCCATAGGTTGTGAAACTTCGTCTGGCTCAATCATCATGTCCTCAGAAGGACTTCAAAAGCAGAAAATAATTACAAGCAAAGCAATGAACGATTGTTTGTTACTCACTTTACGCTAAAACCTGATCAGGAAACTATAAACTATATCGCCTGTATCATTTATTGTTTTTCTGGTTTGACTGTGCCTCAAGTTTGATTTAGAAAACTACATTTTGTGGTTAGAAAATTAAGCACAACATGAATGGTGCCTTCAGTGAAATCTATTACAAGATAATTAGCTTGATAAAACAACATTTCGTTGGACAGAGAAATAAGATTAATTGTCTATTCTGGTTGACATGATAAAGACGATGTAGTCATTTCGCTATTTCGTGTCTTCAATTCTGTAGCGGATATTCCACTTTCCTGAAGATTTGCTCAAAATGTCCAATAACTCTCTGAGGGCCCGGGCCACCTAAGGAAATATGCACAAATAAAACTCACCATCCCGTAGATAGCTTACCTTCCTTCTTCAACAGGAGCGGCTAGGTCTTTATTGATGAGCGCCAAATATCTGGGATCATGGAGAGCTTCTGAGTAACTGGCATCAATTACATCTTTGTTGCCGGCGTTTTTCACACACCATACAATAAGATCTTCTTCGCTGGCCTCTTTACATGAATTCAATGCTGCTATGGCAATCTGCTCGGCCTTTGCGGGGTAACCAATTGACTCCAATTTTGACACTAGCGTTTGAAACATCTCCACGTGTGACGACTGCGAAATAAGCACCGACTTGAGAATGACTGGCTCAACGCCTGGCAACACACTCTCTAAAAGGTTATAAACTTTAAGAGGAATGCTATCGACAGCCTTGGGACCTCTTCCCTGAACCTCAGCCAGCTGCCTTCGAAGGACCAACAACTGCCGGGTGGTGAAATGATTCAATTCACTATACATCATACGCTTGGCATGCAACTCGTCTTTCCACTGTTGAAGACAATGCTCCATCTGCTCGCTTTTTTCTTCCAAATCATCTGTCAGAGAGCGGCTGGAAGTAAGCCGAGGTGTACACTGAAAGTCGTATTTCCATTTGAGATGGCTGACTTCTCCAGCTTTGCAAAGTGCGATGTACACTATAGCAAGTCGCTGGACACATTGCAGAATCTATCAATTTTGAAAAAAATTCGAAATACAGTGTTATATATCTAGGCCATAAAAAATCAGCAGCTGTATGCTTTGATTTCATTACTTTTATGATTTCATAGTTGCAAAAAAAAAAAAAAAAAAAAAAAAAAAAAAAAAAAAAAAAAAAAATCATACACAAGACTTAACGCTCGGTAACAAGGTACTAGTACTTTTGAAAGATCCGAGTAGCTAAACAAAAACGACCTGAAGGGTCTTGCAAAAGCTTAAAAGGGATATGGATATCTGTACCCAATAAGTTTGATACTAAGGCAATCGATAATATTAGCCTTTACAACTAGAAAAAGTTCGGTAAGTGAAAGGTGAGATCCCTAAGACACCTAACACTGGCATAGTGAGGACTGAAAGAGATATAGAGACCGACAAAGGTGAGCGAGAGAGCCCTCAGAGCAAGGCTTCTTTATAGTATTTGACTGTTAATATGGACAAACCCCAGCCCGTTTGCCTAAAATGTAGACAATAAACTTACATCAACAAATCTATCCACGTCTTCTTTACCATGCGAAGCTTTGGCGGCAATGAGCATCAGCTTACTTTGTAAATCTTTCAGGTCGTCGAGAGTGAATCTCTTCTCATCCGCGGGTAACTTGAGCCTGATCACAGCATCGAGAGTTAACGTTTCTATTGATTTCTCGACGTCTTCACTGACACAGCCAACAAGGTAAACGCCATGTTCATTGATGGCTTTAGCTTCCATTAGAAATGATTTTGCCACTGAACCATGAGACTTTTCTAATCCTTTTAGCCACTCTAACTGACGACTTGTGTCTATCTGCAAATGAAGTGAAATCAGATGTGAAATTTGGAATTCAAATAGTCAACTATGGCGTTAACAAGACACTAGAGAAACAAGAAACGTTAATTATCGATATTCTATCACTAAACAGACTACTTAATGACTTAGTCTCGGAGCAAAAATTCCATTTTCCAAACAAATAGTTTTTACTTCTTGCTTAAAGGTTGCAAATCCTGGCAGTTTGACACAAACATATGAGTCCTCTACTCATGTGTTATTAACTTATTTTAGAAAGATAACTATGAGAAGTCATCATGTTCACTCACCGCTAATCTTCTTGCAGGACTTAGTTAATATCATGGTTAAATAGGAAACTGTATTGCACCCTCAGTATTAACTGAACCAACCTTCAAGTGATTCTTATTTTGCAAACACTATAAACCGAAACATCAAAACGCCATGCCAAACAGCAAGAAGGCATACCAGTTTTGTAGGAAGACTGGGGTCTGCATCCACTGCATTACAAACTGGTTCACATGTTTTTATCAATTCATCAAATCCAAAAGAAGATTTCAAGTCAAAGATGAGAGGAGCAAAGCCAAGGCAGCTGGTATGTAGACAAGTGATTCTTGCTGTTTCCATGTCTGTCTCCCCTGCTGAGATGATGGCCAAATCCACAAGGACCTTGAGTTGTTGAGGGCCTGAGATAAAAATGTGACAATGGCCGTATTTATACTAGAAGACGTCTTAGACGTCCAGACGCATTAAACGTCTGAGTGTTAAGTGCGTCCTGTTTTTATACTAATTCATCTTTTAAGTGCGTCGATCGGACGCACTTAACTTCAGACGTCTGCCGTTTAATGCGTCTCAGCCTTATTTCCCGTATTTATACTAAACGTCCTCTAGTATAAATACGGCTAATGTTAGTTTAGCAGCCGCAGTTGTTTAAAAAGACGGCAGTATGACTTATTTAAACTATGTTTAACGGCATAGGCTAGAAAAACCTAAATTCACGACTGCTCTGTAGCCTCCGAAATTCTGCTAATCGTTAAGCAAATCTTACATTATACTCTTCTCCAATTGCAACACTTTGTATGTCCCAATGACAGTATTTCAACAGTCTCTGCGATCCTACCAGGAAATTTTTTGAACAACTTTGCAGAGTGCTCAGCTTGTTTGACTCTACGGATTTTTAAACAGTGACTATTAATGGGAGCCCAGAACGCTTCAATACTGTTACATACAGTAAGTCGATTTTGTTTTCTCTTCTCACTGGTTAGATGTATTCTTGCCGCAAAAACATAACTCATTTCGGAACTCTTCTACCTTTAATTTTTTCCTTTAACCACGATATAAAATCTTGGCATTTGTTGACAGCATCTAGACATCTTGCATGGTTAGGAGTTATTTTTGACAGAGCTCTTCCTGCTTTTTGTAGCGCAGTATTCATGCTTTGAAGTGGTTGCTGTTTGAATTCCTTAGTCATCTGTTTAAGTAAAAAGAGAAAGTTTTAAATAACCTTACAATAGCGGTTGTATGTCTTCAAGCTGCAAGGGGGCATCAAGCATAGTGCTAGTTTTAACTTTTTGGGTAGAGTTTTCTCTCTAACACGACTAGACATGAGTAAAATAACAATAGGCTAGAAACAAGGTTAGTCTGCTGCACAGACGTTTTCAGTTTTGTCGCGCAACCCTCTTCCCCACAAGCGAGCGTTGCGTGACGACACTAAAAACGGCTGTGTTGCAGACTAGAAACTAGGTACGCTAACAATCACCTTTTGAAAAATTCTAAGACACCGCCATGTAAAGAAAGTTATAATGGAGCAGCTCAAGTTACCAAGTGTGGTGTAAATCTTGTCAATTTAAGCCTATCGTATCGACAAACCTGGTTACCCACGTCTTCTACCAACCGAAAATCTCCGTGAAGATTAAGACCTTCTTTGAGCTCCAGGATAACCCAAACGGCGTCAATGCAGTTTCGTAATTTGTAGTACCGTTCAATCTGCTCAATGCGTTTTTTCATTTTGTCTTCACTTGCCTTTACTTGACTCTCATTTTTTAAGATGAGCAGCCTCATCTCTTTGGCAAGGTCTTGACTATCCTTAAACACCTGAAAGAGCTTGTCGAGCTCTTCGAAAGAAATGGTGCCACTTAAAAGACTCTCTTGTAGTGACTGTAGCCGCTCATTTGAAGGCGCCCACACTAACTCTGCAACTTCATCAACACTCAGCAAAACAATTTTACGGCCTTCTCTCTTTTCAGTCATTTTTAGCTCTTTCTCGCTGTTTTCTCTCAAAAACTGCTGTAAAAGTATACTATCAGCAAGCTTGTCTAAAGCGGAAATCATCTGCTTTGCCTTCGGAGAAAGCCCAAAGAATGTCACCACCGGAAACACTTTTCCTTGAACACTAGTCGACTGTGCTAGTTCTTTAATCGGCATCTGAGAGGCATCCATTTCTGTCTTTTTACTCAAATCGTGCAGGTCAACTGAGGAAACAAGGATACACAGAATTCTGACATACTTAGAAACTGTGTTCTAATCGATACCTAATTTCACTGCCTTACTAGAAAAAATTGTTGAAAAAAATCCTCCTGTTTTGTCTGCTTGCTAAGCGTTTGAAGCGGAAACAGGAATTCGAACGCATTAAAGCACGGAAGGCGCGCTCCCTTGGCGTTCTCGCGCTTCTGAAATCTCCCTTCCCCATCAAAGTCCCGCAGGCTATCTACAGCTCAAAAACACATTTCAAAACTTCACAAGCATTAGCGTCTATCGTACTGCTAAAAATCCACCAAGTGGAGAAGGTTAAACACCGTCAATGTGAAAATGTGAAATGTTTGGTGGCGGCATTTCATTTCAGTCCCGAGGGGGGGGTTGTTGAGACCGGTTGTTTGAACCAGAGACGGCTTAAGAAAATAGCTTAATTTGCAATTTAATCTGGTGTTGCTGAAAGATGGAAATTAAGGAAACTGTATTGTCTATCTGAGAACCAGTCCGGGCCACAACCAGATATGGATATACGATGACGTCACCCAAATTTAATACTTATTTAATATCTATATTGCAAAAGACGGCGAAATTAGTATCTGTGATTAAATATTATACTCGTGAATCTAGGGTAATATTTACGTTATTTCCAGATTCTAGTCATTTCCTTCGCCTTTTACCTATTAATATCATGAGTGAAAAAATACGCGTACAATCTTGGGTTTTTTATTTGTTTATCATATCGAGAACTCTGAGCACTGAAAAGTTTAGAGCATATTAAAACTTTGTTTCAAGTTCACAATTCAGTTCTGAATTTTTCGAGGTCTATCTTTTTTTGAGAATGCCGTTTTAGGGTTAAGGTTAGGATTAGGCTTAGATTAGGGTTAGTGTCAACCCTAACTCAATACCCATTTTATTAGGCGGCTAAACAGGGCATGATTGAACTACTATTAATAACGTGTATTCATTGCAAGACCAGGAAATCCTACCACACCCTTCGAGATCACAGTGGAAGTACACGAGCCCGCCTACACTATTAATGTTTAAAAAGTATAACATTACCTTGCCAAATGGGTTCGCACATCCTTATAAAAGAAGAGACTTTCTGCCTTTCCTCCTCAAATGCAGTTAATTCCATGTAGCGCTGATTTAAAGACTTCTTTAACGCTGATTTATCTCTTCCCCTTTTGCTTATTTTCTCAGAAAGTATCAAAAATCGGTCGGAGTGATCAAGAACTAGTTTTAATAACTCAAATTCTATGGAACTGTCCAAAACACCATTGATTGCAGCTTCTAAAGATGAAAGCGCCAACATCAAAATCTCCTGTCCATCTTCCTTCAACACTCGACGAAAATCAGACTCACGCCCTACAAAAGCGACACATATAATTTCATGAAAAAAGTGTCATACCAACGATAACCAACACACGATTATACAAATGTGTCGATAGCACAAAGAGCAAAAACTAAGCCAGGAGACGTCACTATGACAATAAATGATGATATTTACTAATTAAAAAGATGCTGAAAAAGCGTTCTCTTGGCAGTAGAATTGTTAAGGACGGGAACAACTGCTTGTGCCAAAGGGACTGTCACAACAAATAACAATGTGTTTAACATGGACTTAAGTGAATGAAGCATATTTTGACAAATTTTTAAAACGATCAAGGAAAGACATTTTATCATACGAGCTCCTTCAACTGTCCAGGATGGTACCCTAGGGTTAAATGACTTATTTAGTGTACGGATAAAGAAGACCTGGAGTCATCCAAATGTTATGACACAGGTAGCTCAAACTCGCACCGAGGGCTCAGTGTATATGTAGCTTCTTACGCGGCCGTTCTTGTAAGGAAAAACCGAGTTCACAAAACAGCCTTTTCCACCCATTCACATACTCCTATTCATACCCTCACATCATACTTAGTCAATCTGCCTGCAAGAACAAGTCATTAATTTCAAACTTGGTCGATGAACACCCACATTTTCGTCTAAGACTATGGAATGCTGGTGGTGTCTTGCACAAACAATAGGGGAAAACAGCACTGCTTCCCTTTGATAACAATCATGCATCAAACGAATAGAAGCACAGACATACGAAAAATCAAATCGTTACGGAATTGAAATTGGTATTTGCCGTGCAGATAGGGTTAGGAAAAGATGAGAGATATATAAACTTCACTTATTCATTACCAGAGTCTGTCTTAACAATATCAATTTGTCTGACAGGCCGAATGGTATTGAGAAATAATGAAAATGTTGATTCTCCCAAGCAAGTAGTAATAAAGCGACTCACTGCACGTACAGAATCAATTCTAAAAGCAACTAATTAACTTTCATGTACAGACTTATTACCGAATCTACGAAAGAAGCAGGGCCATAGCCTCCAGGTCAGAACGTGCCGAAGACTTGTATTACTTGAGCATGAAATGCTTCCTTGTGGTTGAGGCCAGCAACGTATAAGCATCAGAGTTAGAAGCTCGCCACACTCATCGGCTTGGGGAGAATCAAGGCCATACTCTGACAGCCACCGGAACACCTCCTCTCCCACGCTGTCCATCTAAAGAAAAAGAGCAGCATACAAACAAATCATAAAAAGAGATAAATCAAACTGACCACATCTTACAGTAATTCTTCACT
The DNA here is from genome assembly GCA_942486035.1 of Porites lobata. NCBI lineage: Eukaryota > Metazoa > Cnidaria > Anthozoa > Scleractinia > Poritidae > Porites > Porites lobata. The sequence continues at coordinate 32,726 of CALNXK010000709.1, read as the reverse complement.
AACCGTTATTGCTTTTGTAGCTTTTGCGACCTTGTTGAATTCAACAAGATTTTTGCGATTTAAAACAAATCAGAAGTTAAGTACCGCAAACATATGATGACGCGAGAATGAAGTGAATGTCATTAATATTGTCTTTTTTGAAACACACAAGTCTCATGAGATTTGAAAAATGCGAGAAAGTAGTGCGGGTATCTTTTCCTTCACATTGATTAGGCATGTTTCGCAGTAAATGGATGAGAAAATGAATAAAACTGTAAGATATTAGATATGAACGGCTACTGACTGTTTTGTTGCTATGTTCGAATTCGTTTTACCTAAATTCAAGCAATGTTGAATCACATGGTTAAAGAGATAACCAATCTTGGAAATTTGGTAAAATGTAAAAAAAATGAAGTGAGTTTGGATACAGTTTCACAAAATCCAAGTACCGCAGAATATACCAACTTCGAATTAGCGAAATATTAAAAGCATATCACAAAATTTAATTCTCCTTTACCCCCCTACCGATTGAAAAGGTTGACTTTTCTATTGGTGAGAAGTGAAATGATTTCTAAATCAAAATTTCGTTAGTGTACTATTGATACTATAGAGAGCACAGGCAACCAAACACATTACGTCACCTGAAGCATGTTGTCAACTTTTCCGAATGTTACTTTAGACACTAAGTCTTGAACAAAATTATGATGAGCTGCCATATTAGCTTTGGTAAAGACTTCGACCAGGTCATTACAGAAACACTACAAAAACAAAAATAAGACAGATGTTTAAAATACCTTAAATGAAAAGGCAGTTGTCATTTAGAGATATATATATTATTGTTCGTGCTGTCACTAAGGATGCTCTTACTTCTATTGCTCTTGGACTGTTTTAAACGGCGAACCCTACATTGTACCGCTCGAATAAATGCAATCCAACTCACGTGCATAACCTCAGACACAGCATTATTGTGTTTGAGATCTAGGTACAGCGATCACTGCAATGTTTTACACGTTGCAAATAAATTGTTGATGAGTTTTCCTGCGTGGAATTTCCAAAGAGTTTTGAGATGAGGTTCTCGTGTTCCTATAAGAGACCCGCCCGTCAACGTCACTAACTTCATTTACTGGTACAGTGAAACCTTTTATTAAGCGGACACCTTCGGGATTTTCCCAAGTGTCCGCTTAATAGAGGGTGTCCGCCTAATAGAGGTTTGTAAAAATTGCGCAATGTTCGTTAACGATTAACATTGAACGGTTACTCTGTGCTTTGATAAAGTTCCATGTTGTTAAGGAAGGATTTGATTGTGAATAACTTTACTGTACTTTGCGCAAGACGTTTCGGTGAACTTCAGTGATCGCGGATGACAATCATACGACCGGATGTCGGTCTAATCTACAGTTTATTGACAGCTAAATGTATTGATTTATCTCTATTAATCGACTACAGTACATATGTCAAGGACGTAATCCAGAACTACTATTGTCAATTCAGTCCAGTGTCCGCTTAATAGAGGTTTTTAACAATAGAAACTAGCCAAATACAATTTATGTTAGTGTCCGCTTCCGCTGAATAGGGGTTTGTTATAAAGGGAAATATTAGACGTTACTTTCGGGATCCGGCTTAGTGTCCGCTTAATAAAGGGTGTCCGCTTTATTGGGGTCCGCTTAACAGAGGTTTCACTGTAACAGGCTACAAACGATAATTATGTAATACAAAAGAAATAGAGTTGTCTTGCCTCTTCCAAACGCTGTTTCAGTTCCCGTGACAAGTTATCACTCCAGATGTCCTCGAACTGTTTAACTCCCCATTCAAGGGCGAACAACTTTGTCCACTTCTAAAAATGTATATTTTGAATATTTCATGAAAGATGAAAGTAACCTGAACACGTTTGTGACAGAAATCTCAGTAAACTTGATTTTTTTAGCTAGATCTTAAAGTGCTTGCTTACCGGGAACATTATGAAGGCTAAATGGGTATGTTTTTATGTTGCGTTTTTGCACAACATATTTCACAACTCGGGCCACTAACAACGCCTAAAGGGAAAATTATATGGGGCAAAAAGCCCCTTCTGTAATAACGGATTGCCTTTATTTTATCTGTTCTTCCACATACAAATGATAAACAAATACAAGACAAAACACCTTTGACACACCTTTAATTCTAATTCCGCTTTCTCTATGCGGTAACAAGGAATTTTGCTTTTTAATGACGTCTTAAGCCACTTCATGACAATTTCAAAGGCCTCCTCCACCACTTGCTCTATTCTTTCAAGACCTCCTGTTCCATCTTCTCCTATCATAGACAGCTGGCCAAGAAATGAGATGCAGTTCGCGATGCTTTGTAAACAGTCCAGCAGAAGTTCAAAATTACAACGAGACTTAGAAACATCCCTAAAAATCTCCAGGCAAGTCTTGGAGCGAAGAAGGACTTCATCTTTCAAGGCATCGTGATCACCATTGTTGGAAGATCTAATACATATTACCAACATGATGGAGATGAGCTATTTTCGTAATTAATAACACTGATTTATGATTATTCTTATTATCGTAATTAATTGCACTAATTTCTTAATTTGTTAAAACAACAATAAGAGCTATTTGGGAAAGACCGGTAAGAAGAACGTATTTATAGGAGAAGCCATACCCAAAGAAATGCGGGAAATAGAAATCACGAGGAACGGCCAATTATGTTGTAACACCAGCTTTAGTTTTAAAAATATGAACTTTGAGGGAAATATATGTCTGTAATTAACTGTGCTAACGAAATTTGCAAAGAGACATTTTTGCTACTACATTTTCCGGATGTTTCTAATTCTCCTCACCATAACTCTCCGTTGTTAAATATTATTTGAAAAATGTTCACCTGTACACGTGTTTTTTTAGTGTTACCAGAAATTCATAAGGGGTTGAAACGTGTAACTCTCCTATGTTTACTTTGTCCGATGCTCGTGATTATTCATTTTCGAAAGTACCATATTCGAAACGAGAAGAAGAGATAACTAACCAATCAAACTTCGTAAACAACGTGACGTAATTTTCCTTCAGGTTCCCGCGCCCGCTTAAAAAATGGCCGAGAAACGGGGGAAAAACTCCCGAAAGCCGAGAAAGCTTTCAACGGTTGAAACCATGAATATTACCGAAACACTGAGCAGGATATTATTGCCTTACCATCCGGGCCAAACGTAACATTATGAAACCCATTGACGGCCTCGCAACTTCTTGAAGTTGTCACTTCAAAAAAGGATGCCTCGTTGACCCTCTGCACAGTAAACTTATACTGCAAATAGGCTTTTAAAATTCGTATGTTAAAAGTCTAGAATAAACATTGAAAAATATTTTCGAATAAAATTCATTAGCTACGTATCGAAAGTGTCCAAAACCTGAACCTGACATCTTCGCAAAAAGTGATGCTTGTAATGAATGTGAGAAGCATTTTAGCGGGGCCCCATACTCATAGAATATGGTCAACCTCTTTTCGTTTGGTTGTCACGTGACTGACCGAGCGTACGTACGTACGCGTCTACAGATTGTACGGGTAGGGTAGGGGAGACTATCAAAAGGAAGGGAGGGGTGTCTCAGGGGTGTCTTGGCAAACCCATATCTTTTATATTGGCCATTCACAATATGGTCAATTGACAGCTGTCAAAACAGGATAGCCACTGACCAGTATCACATTGCCATATCGGGGGCTCATGTGTCAACTCATCAAGGTGACGTGATTTATTTGGAAGCTGTCCGCTGACCAGTTGTTTTACTAGCTCGCAATCAATGTTCAATCTCATACTTTCTAGCTAAATTGAGAGCACAGGAAAATTGATAATGCACACATCCATTGGACATCAATGTTGTGATCAATTCACAGCTGTCAAAACAGGGTATCCGCTGACCAGTATCACTTGACCGTATCGCGGGCTCAGGTGTTGACCCATCGAGGTCCAGTATTTTTTTGAAGTTATCCGCTGACAAGTTACTAGTTTTCAAATGATCGCATGCTCAAGTTTGATTGTTTTTTAATTCATATGAAATATGTTTTGTTTTTGTGCCGCACAATTAAAATTTTGATTTAAAACTGACGTCGGACGCGAACATTCAGCCAGCTATTACAGGCAGGGAAGGCAGTTGCTTTTGACTTTGCTCACCATGGTCACGCGTTGGTCACGCTCTACGTCCAATTTTTACGCTCTGATTGGTCAAAATTTGACAGGTGAGCTCATGCGGAAAATTCATGCAGCATCTTGAATCTTGTTTACTTTGACAGCTGAAGCTGACAGAGTTTTGTGTCAACTTGATGTTTTTAACTGTCTTTTTCCACTGGATGCACAAAATGAAATTCAGCTGCTATCAGGAGTCTTCTGTTATTCATGGCTAGTTGGTTTTTGGTTGAGAAATTAATACATTACTTGTCAAAGTCGGAAATCCGATTTCGGATGGCATCGATTTCGCTTTTCACCTTGCTTGATGCGTAAGGGTTGAAAAGTCTGAAGCGATACTGGCCTTCCTTGATACCTTTCAGGAGCTGCATCGTGCTTCGATCGTCCTGAATATTGAATGAGTGCAATTTGTGTTGCAAAATTGTGAAATACTGCATTCTGTCCGAGGTCTGTATGATAAAAACAGTACCTCTGTTTCACCTCAGATGTGATGTATAAATGGTGTAAAAGGTTGGTTTACACGTGCACGCACCCGGATTTGTTGGCAAGATTTTGTAAAGTAAACCTGTCGAACGCAAAAAAATTCGGCCTGATTTTTTTTCCAAGCTTAATTAATCTTACGGTGATCAAGAGCCATTATGGCTCCTAAATGTGATCGAAGATGATTGCTATTTTTTGGGTGTACATGTGAGGTTATCAACTTGATGTAAGATTTTGTCCACTCTTGGGCTGTTTGCAAATCATTTTTCTCTAAAATCACTTATCCTTTCCCTCAAAAGTCACATGAATGTGCTATGCGCTCTAAAGTTAACTTAGTTGTAGAATACAAGTTTTTGTTTGATTTAAATTATAGATATATTAATGGGAGCCTCGCTTTTAGCCCTGGCTAAATCTATATATTAAAAGCTGAAATAAAACTTAGATGTTGTAGTCACGATCGTGTTTTGAGCTAATTTTAAGAATGGACAAACTAAAAACAATAGACAGAGGAACCGTTTCTTGAAAATTGTTATTCAAAGTCCAAAAAGTCAATCCTTTAAAGCAATTCGGAAAACACTATCTGGATCGTGGATCCGTTCACACAAGTGACATCGGCTAAGCACATGGCAAAATTCAACACAAAATCCATCTCAAATCAGGGCACATTTTGTAATTTTTCTTTAGCGCCGAAGAGAAAAGTTTATAAAACGTCTATGAAACATTTAAAAATATATAAATTCCCTGTCAAAAACGTAATTGTCTTGGCCATAGAGTGCAAAATGTACCTGAAAATTCAGCAAAAACTTCGCTGACTTGGTTGCATTTCAAGACAGACCATGGGCTCCGCCGTGAAGAAAACAAGGTTGAATTCCTCGAAGGACGATTTCTTGATGAAAAGCTTCCCTTTCTCCACAAAAAGAAAGCTGAGCATTCTTTTGAACTTTCTCTTTCCATTTTTAGTCCTTTAACGGTGTATTTTTAACCTTGAAATGCTGAACTCTTGTCTTAAACATCTGCATGGCGATCGCGCAGCAGCCATTTTGTTGAAAATGGATATCCCTCACTAAGATTTCCAAATATGGTCAAAATGAACATTCACGAGCATTGAACGCGAGTTACTCGTTTCAACGCCTTATGGGTTTCTGGTGTTACTGAATATAAGATTTAATTGTATGGAATAATCACCCTCACTTTCAATCTCACATATTCGAAATGTGGTTTGCAAATAAGACAATGACAATAAATTTGGTGAAAAAACATCGCTATTGTTAGTTCTAGTAACTACTTAAACTTACTCAGCGACTGCAATCTCGGTAGCTGCTTTTATATCCTTCTGTGTTTCGTACAATGTAACCGCAGCAGCTTTCCCCTACATCAAAGAAGTAGGTAAACGTAACTTACTTTCAAGGATGTTTACAAGTTGAGTTTACGTACGACTACTTTTGTAAATTGAAAACAAATTTTGTGGTAAGGCTTGTACACTTACTTCTCAGCGCTTGAAGAAAATTTAAGGTTGGTTCTTAGGCGATTGAACTTTAGAAAATAACCTATTGTAAAATTAGTTTGGCAACAGTCAACACTAGACCAACCCATTAGTGACTATTAAAAATGCCACGATTTGGTAATCTCTTACCATAGGGAGGTGATCGCATACGAGAGGAAATTATAGTGCTTTCTCGGACTCGGAAAACGTGCCTTTATAGTCTATCAGCTAGGGGGGTTGTATGGCTCAGTTGAGGGGAACAAACGAAACTTGTATAATATCAATTTTTGAGTAAAAAGCAGCAAAAAAAATGCATGCCGAGTAAGGATAGAGCGGTAGCTTTCCCTTTTTAAATCGAATTTTAAATTTGACCCTCATACCCTTCTTTTGGTCGCCATCTTGGATTCATAAACAAACCTTCGATTTCCTCTTAAAAATACACGGTTTTTGTTTTGAAGTTTATTTGAAATAGCAGGTGCCAGAGATATTATTTAGGATTGTTACTGTTAGACAAGATAAGCTGACGTCATATATGACGTCACGGGTGGTCGTGCGCTGGTCGTTTTCGCGAGGCGGTTGTAGTTGACATTTCAACTTAACTTGAACCTTTTGTTTCGTAAAAAAAAAAAATAAAACGAAACGAAACAAAAGACTCAAAAAGAATTTACCTCATCTGGCATTAAATAGTCCTTCACAGACAAAACCTGGTCAAGGGTCGCGCATACTTCGGCCAGAGGAAATAGTTCCGAGGTAGCAATTTTACCAAACGCTACGGGGGGAACACAAAAAAGAAACGTTCTTCTGAAGAGAGGATCCAGTTCAAACAAGGGACGCAACACTTTCATCATACAGGAAGGGCAACTGAAAGGAAAAAAAGAAAACGGTAACCAAAAGAGCAGTAAAAGGGCAAAAAGTTTATGACATTACCTTTGAGTAGTATATTACCATGTTTCCCTAGGGGGCAAACCTTATAAATGCTCTTGGCTAGTGAAGAGAAATTTCTAATTAAGGGATTGTGAACACAATGGACATTTTAAGCAAGGGCTGAACCCGACATCGACGCTCCATTTACCGCTCTGCTATTGGCCAAGTCGGTTTTTAGATCTGCGCGCGCGGCAGTAACTGTTGTTTCTGCTAAATCTGCCAAATGACAAAATAGCACAACTCCAGAATGCCTTTATAATAAATATGATCACTCATGCCAAGTTGTAACGAGCCACTAGTAGCCCAATGCTCCGGTCGGTTGACTAGGATAACATCAATCACTGATTTACTCGTTTTTGTCTCTCTTGTCGGTCCATCTACCGTATTGGTGAGACAAAACTGGTCGCAAAAGTCTGTTAAGGGATTAGTGTGACTATGCAAACTAATGTTGCAGTTACTTTGAAGCATGCCAATATTGAAATCACCCAAAAATATAATTTCGCTCTAGGACTTAAGCATTTTGTCTGCGGCAGTTGAACAGGCAGAAATAAAGTCAGATACTCTGCAGAGGTTCGGTGAACGGTAGCAGGCACACACATAGAATGATGTATTTTCAGTCCCTTTGACATTTAAGCAAATCGATTCGATATTTTCCTGTTCCATTTTAGGCTGTCGTCGAGCAACAACTGAATTATGAATGTAAACAAGCAGACCACCAGCACCTCGCATTCTGTCTCTGCGTATGATGCGATAATGTGGGTTGGAAAGTGGGGTTGATGAAACAAATTTGTCTAATCTAGTTTCAGAAAGAAACAAGATGTCAAAACAGCACTCAGTAGATCTAACACCTCATCGATTTTGCCGGGAATACCACATTCAGATGGCCGATGGATAAGTTGTTCATGTAGTAACCCTTAATTTTATCCCTATATCAGGCTGTAGGTATCTCAGTAAATGAGGCAGAGGTCGAAGATAAATCATCATTTCCAAGCTCCCCAGCAGTCACAGAAAAAACGTCGACAGGCGAAATATCTGCGAAAAACAAGTCACTAAGCGGTGGTAATGCACAGAAAGTGCAAGTCCATTCAATATCAGGATGTGCAAGATAGTACTGGAACACAGACTTGGACATACCAAGGCACTTGGTATGAAACCACAAGGTACAAGAACCACACAAGATGGCGTCCTGGTCAGTTCTGACACTTTTCTTGCAATCAACACATGGAAATTTTACGAACGCGCTTGACCTTAGGAACTGGGTTTTTAGCGATATCACCACAGGTCAAAATTCAGGCCCGTAGCAAGCATAAAATGACTGGGGGGGCTGAGCGAGTGGCCCACATTAACTACCCCCCCCCCGCTCCTGTCCCTCGGTTAAAGTATCCTTCTTGGTACATGTCACATAGCGACATTTGTCTACAATGCCTTTTGTTCTTGTCTCTTATTTTCCGTTTGTGTTGACTTTGAGGAATTAGAGAACTTGTTTGGGATATCGTTCGCAGAAAATTTGCCAAACATTTGCTTTCGGTTTTCTTTCTCCCCAACGAAGTCATTAGCTACGTCTACAAGGGTCAGAGCATCTGTTCTGTCCTTGTGAACATGCAACGTCATGAGGTGGTTCAGTCTAGAGTCTCCCGTTGTTGAACGCAAATACGTCTTCACCCGCTTTAAAGTTGAAAACGATCTTTCACTAACGGCATTGGTTGCTGGCATGACGAGTAACAGCTTTCCCAGAGTAGAAATTTCGCTTAATAGTTTTCTGCGGGAGCTATCAAGGGACTGCAAGAAGGTTACCAAATCATTTCGTTCATTTACACAATTCCAAATTGCACAGAAGAACAACAGTACATAATATTACTATGATCGACAATTCTTTGAAACTTTAGCTTCTACTGATAGCTGTCGATTTTAGTAGAAAAATTCCACTGTTGTAGCAGAATTTAATTCAAGTCTGAAAATTTCTGGGGGGGCTCGAGCCCCCCTGCCCCTCCCCCTGCTACGGGCCTGCAAAAGCCTTTCAACTTGGAATGAGCTTGTACCTTTCGTCGTGTATAAAATACAGGCAGTTAGGCAGCGATGAGGCCGAGATTTTATCGCAAGGCCGGACAATTGCGGGTGTAAACGAACGACAAGAGCCATGGAACTTGTGTATAAAGAATCCTCCGCAATAATATTTATCCAGAAACGAGGCATCCTTAGTAGAAACCCGATATAAAGAGGAATTCGCCTTGGCCCCGAGGAGCCGTTAACAACGTGTGCAGCCGCCACGTTGTAAACTTGTTGAACTTCACCAGACGATAAACACCAAAACAAATGAAAACCAACAGTATAATATTTAATGTATAAAGTGCTGCCATCTTTCTTAACATGGCAGCACTTTATCGGTATATACGCTCCAAAAACAACCAACCTCGGTTGGACTAAGTCAGTAGGTAGAGCGCTTGACGGGCAGAGATGGAGGTCGTGGATCCAATTTTCGGATCAGACCAATATTGAGGATCCTAAAACAACTGAGAAATGAAGGTACTGCCTTTGCACTGCAAACGGGTAGACCTTCGCGCTGCTTAGATGACCACCTAAAATGGCGGTCCCATAAAAGAGTCTTCAATCACTACTTTTATGCTAAATACAATGACACTCTAAAAAATTTGCGTCTTTCACCTGTTCTTTGTAAAATTTCTTTCTCTCACTGTTTTGGTAGGAAATCCGTTTGCACCCCACCAGGTGTCATCGTTAGGTTTAGGTTCCTCCATGAGTAACACATCACTGTTAAAAGGTTCTGATACCTGGGTCAGGAAATGAACAAGTGGTACAGCAAACAACCACTCATGAAGGTCGTTGTCATCCTTCACAACTTGCCTGCAAATTTCTTGAAGGGATTCTCCAAGGTTCCTTTAAGAAAAGTGTAAAGCCTTAAACTATTATACGTATTTACAACAAGATCAAAAGAAAATGCACGATAATTGTTTATTTATTTCTTATTTATTATTGATTAATATTTTTCAAAATAGATTTAGACAACCGGACACTAGAATTTTCTAAACCTCTTTATTTGTGTTTAATCCTAGACAACATGAAAGAGATCGGGTTCAATCTGGTGCTTTTATCACCTTCTGTTGATAAAATGTATCCACCACTCAAAGGACTTATGTACGTTTTTGGCAACTGTATTCTACCCTTTGCAGTGCCTTTAACCTAAAGCTCCGTTGTCAACATGATTGGTCCATTAAGGGCGAATTTTATTTCGAGTTGAACCCGAAAACAATATAAAAACACGGAGGAACTACCTACCGCCACTGTGCGCTGGGAAAGTGACACAAAAGACTAGTAAATGAACTACAAGTTTTTTCCTTTGCATCTCGCCAGAGAACTAACGATGACAACAGTTTTGCATATTTATCACGATCCAGGCGCACTTTGTGAGAAACAATAACATTAACAATCGCTACTGATGATACAAGACGAAGCATCCTTTTGGTATTGTCTGTGCCATTTGATAGGGGTAGAGCATTCTGCTCTATCTTTGGCTGCAACATTTTCTTTAGAACCTAAAAATGGTAAGATAAAACAACTTGCCGTTAATATAATAACACAGTGATACACGCTGACGAAAATACTAAAGAACAAGAGACAAACGTAGATCAAAATCAGTATGTAATTACTTTCTAAACAAACAACATAGCCAGAAATAGCAGGAAATGTTGTTAATAGCTACTATCAGCATGATCCCCGAGAAGTAGACCCAAAGAACGTCCTAATTGTTGAATTCCCCATCTACTAATTGATTATACCTGGTAGTGATATCTTTTTGACAGCCTCAAAAGAGTAACTTTTGGGTATGCTCTCCTATTTGGCTAAATTAACGATGCAAAAGATTTGCTACTGCACCATTTACTACTTATTTCCAGGCATCATATCTACACCTGTGAACAAAGAGATACGCGCCCAAATATCCAAATAAATAGTTCAACGCACTGTGGAAATAGAAAGGCAAATTGCAAAAGACCACAATTCTTTAGACACTTTTAAAAAGAAATGGTCTCGATTAAAGATTAAAAATCTGCCCTCTTTTAACGAATGTACTATTCTGTGGAAGTGAACTGTAGGCGGCTCTCTTTAGAACTGTCCTGTTTAAGTTGTCTGTCTGTTTGTTTGTTTTAAATCCATTGTGGATACGTGTGCGTATAATATAGTTTTCGTCAGTTACCTTATTATGTTATGTTAAAAAAAATAAAAGTTACTGATTTTTCATGTATAAGGGTAAAGATAATTTAAATTGTAATTTTCAATAACTTTTTTAAATTGTAATTTTGCTACTTTTTTTCTAGTTTTCACAATTTTTGTAATTTTTGCTTTGTATGTAAATATGAAATAAAGTGTTGTTAAGAATAAATAAAATAAAATAAAAACTTTTGAGAATACTATGAACCGAGATCCACCATTGTTTAGCGACACCCAGGATAAGTGATTTTATTTGCAACAGCAGTTAACTTTTAGAGGTTCCTTTTGAGGTGTCCGTAAAATTCTGTCATATCTATGGTAGCACTAAAAACTTCAAACTAAACAGTCATGAAAGATAAAATTTAGCATTGCTTTACTTTGCTGAAGTCATACGAAGACGGAACATTCTTGTAGACACGATTATTTTTCACCACTTGTGCCTGTGTCATACAGAAAGCTAAATCGTTGACACTCTCTATGGCCTCCCAAGCCGACAAGCTTGTATTGCCACCTTCCATGGTAAATCCTTCCCAGTCGGGAAGCATTGCCCGAGTAGCAATCTTTCTTCCTTTAGCAGGATCCATACTTTTCTTCAGAAGTGGCATTTTGTTACGAGCTGACTGTAACCAGCTGGGTGGACTGAAAATTGTGTCATCATATTGGTTCCAGACAGCTAAATAATAAAAAAAAACAAACAAAATAATAATAATAATAATAACAGCCATTTTGACCCATCAACCTGGGACATACTTGGATACCAATTTTTTTAACCTCAGTGTCTACTCTGTGCAATTGCATAAAGAGAAAGTCAAACGCGGAAACAGATCACTATGTCTAAATGTTATTGATCCAGTTATGATGCATGAACTTACTGAAAAATATATGGTACACTTTAAGATGGCTCTCTAGCATTTTGGAAGGTACACCCTTTATCTTAAACGCTCTTATATCTAGACACCTTGAATTTTATTGTAACTCATTATGACACATGAATTACACTAACACATAGACTGACCTATATTACGATATTCTTATTTTGGCAATCGAAATGAATATCTCAGTTCTTTTAGCAGTTTTTTAGGCTACTTTCATGAAAACAACGATTAAACCAAAATTAATGGATAGATTCCCTTCAAAACATTTTACAGCTGCACTTGATCAATGAACTCTACAATCCCCATTTTAGCGCCCATGGTAGTCTGGGAAAGAATAGGCGAGTCTCTCACGGTGACGTCACACCTCAGGGTAGAGTCCACGATTGACCGAGCCGAGAAAGCCTAGAGAGTAGGCTGGGTCAGGAGCATTTTTTCTTTTTTGACTCTCTAGGTCTTGGTATGGTCAACTCTTGTCATAAAAAGGTTACATATTCAGAAAAAATGATGAATGAAAAATTTTCTCCATGGCTTTGTTTTCGAACATTACCATATTTCGGATATTCCCTTGAGAGTTACAATTCCTTTGCAGATTAATTAATTGACTATTTTCCAATTGCCCATAATACACTCTGTTTGCCCCCCAAATTTTGCATGACTTATTGTCTTAAAATGCTCTTGGGAAAATGCAATACTCCCAGGAGCATTTAAACACAATGGTTTATGCAGAATTTGGGGGGCAAACAGAGTGTATTATGGGCAATTGGAAAATAGAGAATGCCGACATCCAAATATATGTCCCCAAGGAGCTTATAAAAGGGGGCTTATACTGAGAGAGGAATTTCATGTTATAAATTTATTCAGGGATACGTTCATTCAGGTATTCTAGTGGTTACACCAACACCAAATTTTCGATTCATCACAGAATTTTTGCACGCATGACAACGAAGACAACAACTAAAACAACAACATAAACAATTAAACACCTCCCGGTCCACATCTGTCCTCTGGTATTTGAAGACATCTGTTCTTGTTGTATCCCCAGTCAACTAAGTATTCCCACAAATATTTTGCCTTTTCCTTTTCTTTTGAATCTTTCCTTTCTTCTTTCCATACAATGTACTTGTATGGAACTCGGCGGGACACATATGAACATGGTACCACGAGCCTTGCTTGCACCAGGATAAAATCATTCTCTAAGGATCTATATTCCAAATTGCAGAATATTATCAGATTCAATCAGTCTCCAAAGATCCATCTTCAGATGTACAGAGATGATAACAAAATCCATTCATAGATTAGAAGCAATGGCGGTTTTAAGTGATTGTTACCTTTGCAAGATAACTTTAATTTTTAGCTGGAGGACTCAGAGTGCGGGAGGCGGTGTGCGCACTGGGATCGTTACGCCTCATGGGCGGTACTCAAAATCTGATCATTTGTGACAAGATGGTGAGGGGTGAACATCTCGCAGGAAGCGACTGTAGCACTAAAGGTAAGACCCGTGGTTTGCCGAAAAAAGTGATTTTATCGTCAGATTAGTGCAACTAGAACTACGAGGTACTACGACGATTTCTTCATTATTAGCAAGACGAATTTAAGCTTAAGTTGGCTTGAAAACAGACTGGTATGGGCCAGGATGAAAAATTTTAACTTCGTTCTGACAAGATAGCCCTAAAACAGTTTCTAGACTATAAGACAAGTTTAGCGGGTCAGCTTTACAGAGGCCCTGCTAGGTCTTTACAGGGATTTAGGTTTGTTGGCACCCCGTTTGCATTTTTTATTTGTTTTACCATCTGCACTTATCACACATAAAGTACTGTAAATGAAAAGTCAATCAAGATATCGGTACGTACAGGGTGAGTTTTGTCCTATTTACAAATAATATTGAACACTTTCTTCAGGCATCTTCAGTGTTAAATAAAAATCTAATGAAGAAATACTGCAATCTAGTATCCTCGCTTTCTATTGGTATGAGTCACAGAATTTAAAGTTTGAAATTGAAAATGGCATTCAGCATTTCACTTCGTAGTCGTGCAGTGGACGTCAAAGAAACGTACTAAAATGCGTGATGCAAGTGCAGGGCTGTTGTTTTGCTCATAAAACCAATTGTTTTTCTAAGTTGTCGTTCAGTGTGGTCTTCGTCGTAGTTGCTTAAGCTCCCCAACCCTTAACCTCCCTTCTTTATTCTAAAAGAGAGCTTAATTGTGATAATATATAAAATTACAAGCTAAAAATCATGTTGTAATGTTTTGTTTTAGTTTGCAATCTATGGCGCGCTTCATCAACACGAACGGGTCCTACTTCAACACACATAGGTTGGACTAAAGTAAAATTTTCCTGAAACTTTTAAATCTCAGTAAGGAAAAATAAAAATGTTGTAGGCCGAGGGCGGTAAGCAAGACCTCGAGCTCAGTTTCTCCCAATACGGACCGAGCTAGCTCGGTGAATAACATATATATCTCTTAAGTTTGTCACTGAAAAAATACTACTACTACTTGCCTAGGTATGTGTAGCTATTTGTACCATTGGGTGGCTATGTGTACCAATGTGTGGCTTTGTGTGGCTATGTGTGTGCATGGGTAGCTATGTGTGGCTTTGTGTAGTTATGTGTAGCTATAGGTGGCTATGTGCTGCTTTGTGTGGCTATGGGTGGCTATGTGTAGTTATGTGTGGCTATGTGTGGCTATGTGTAGCTATTGGTGGCTATCTGTAGTTATGTGTAGCTATGGGTGGCTATGTGCAGTTATGCGTGTCTATGGGTGGCTATGTGTGGCTTTGTGTAGCTCTATGTGCAGTTATGGTTGGAGGTAGCTATTTGTAGCTATGGGTGGCTATAGGTGGCTATGGGTAGCTATGTGTAGCTATGGGTGGCTATAGGTGGCTATGTGTATCTATGGGTGGCTATAGGTGGCTATGTGTAGCTATGTGTATCTATGGGTGGCTATAGGTGGCTATAGGTGGCCATGTGCAGCTATGTGTGGATATGTGTAGCTATGGGTGGCTATAGGTGGCTATGTGTAGCTAGGTGTAACTATGGGTGGCTATAGGTGGCTATGTGTAGCTATGGGTGGCTATAGGTGGCTAGTGTAGCTAGGTGTAGCTATGGGTGGCTAAGGTGGCTATGTGGAGTATGTGTAGCTATGTGTGGCTAGGTGTAGCTATGGGTGGCTATAGGTGGCTGTGTGTAGCTATGAGTGGCTATAGGTGGCTATGTGTAGCTATGGGTGGCTATACGTGGCTATGGGTGGCTATGTATGGCTATATGTCTCAATGGGTAGCTATGGGGGGCTATTTATGGCAATGTGTGACCACATGTCAAGCTTTCAGCGGTTACTCTCATTACGGCTCGGAGCCATTCCTGCAGTTCAGGCCATGTTTTCTTGACCTTCGCCGCCATCATGAAATTTCTACATCCACAATGCATTGCAATCCCAGTGCAAACACCGCCTGGAGTGCGGGAGAGCTTCTAGAGCCGCCGGGAACAGCAGGTGGCGAGGCTGGGATGGAGAATCTTGACTTCTCTCATCCTAATTATTCTTACGCCTGTACAGCCAAATTCATTCCACGGGTGCTTTAAACAGTCGTACACGTCAAATCCCGTCAGCTACGATGACTAAACGCTCTATAGTTAGAACGTTTCCAGTTCGCCTTATTTTTAAAACCAACTCAGTTTTCAAAACCAAATCAGTCCAACATCGACGCATTACTACAGCTTCGTTAGAAAATAACCCCATTCATTAAATTGCCACAGGCAGACCACTTCCTAACGTAAGCATACATCCTTAAAAGATATTTCATCTCATGACCAACTAAACGTCATGCAAACCTTTTTATAAAAACTATACCAATAAAAACGGGAATGAAGATAATTTTAAAAAAAATGTTTAAAAAAAGTTGACTCAGGATATTTAAGGATCCTTACAAAATGTGGAGCTTCACGTAGAAGAAGGGTTTCTTTTTAGGGCTTAATTTCTTAACTAAAACTTGAACAAGGACACGCTGATTTTACGTCATGTTTTCCAATCAACATTATTTATAACTCGTAGCTTACCGCTGATGGATCACCTCCACAACATTGTCCTGAAAATCTCCAAACATTTCTCCTCCAAACCTCACGTAAATTTTGTCTCCAAGATTTGGCTCAAATTTAAAATGGGGCGCAAGTACAGCATGAAAAACAACAGTCATTTTGTCGGCGTTATAATCTTCAAAGCACTCCCTTTTCATTTTTGACGACGTTTCATTGTTTTTTGCAAGACCAGAATCGTTTTCCTCGTTGTCATGAGTATGTTCGTGATCATCACCATCAACTGGCTGGTTGGTTCCGAAACCGCCGCCCTTTTCCTTGTCAGCCACTTGGTCATGGTTATCACTCCTGCAAAGAGTATATTTAGCAATTAATGAAAGAGGCTGAGTAGGATATGAAGAATTTAAACAGATCGAGGAGGGTGTTATCTACCGAGGTCGAAGGCCGAGGTGGATAACACCCTCCGAGGTCTGCTTAATTATTCATATCCTACGAAAGCCTAGTTCCGGCTGTAGTTCTTACTCTTGAAACGAGTGAAATGTCCGCCATTTTTTTTCACAACCAAAACAACTCAACCTCGTCCCCAGGTTTTCTCGGTTAACGGTGCCTTAACCTGTAGAGGGCTGCATTTTTGACGTCATTTCCTCGTTAAACACAAAATTCTTCCAAATTTGGTCATCAGTAACTGGTATGGTGAATTATGCGTGTGCTTTTAGCCAATCAGAATTGGGGAAATATTTTGAATGAATAATAAATAGGTAATAATACACTTTACTCACGATACTCTCCCTCTCTCCTCCGCAGAGGCCTCTTAACCTAGCGGGAATCTCTGAGGAGGAGAGATACTTGCCATGGCTTTCTGTCACGTGGTTTCTCTCAGGGGATAAACAAGAAAAAAATTGCTAATGCA
Organism: Porites lobata; assembly: GCA_942486035.1. Lineage (NCBI taxonomy): Eukaryota > Metazoa > Cnidaria > Anthozoa > Scleractinia > Poritidae > Porites > Porites lobata. The sequence goes on along the minus strand of CALNXK010000709.1, from coordinate 15,680 downwards.
AGAAATGGTTGTCAAATTTGCTTAGTGTAGACAACAGAAAATGAAGCACTTTTCATCTTAAAGAAGATAATGGCAAAATATGGGTGGAAGTGCTCATTGTTACACAGCAAGGAAAGTGGCATTTTGTTACTTGTAAAAAGCGCGGTAGCGACCGTATATATGTTCTCATAGCAAACAATAATGACGTCAATCTTGTCGAAACTCGTTTCGTTTTTACAGAATATACAAACTCGACGGCGATCACTCGTATTGGCAAATTTTAGCACTTGTTTGCTCCCTGAATTCATGAATGAAAATACAAAAAAATTTGAACTAGATAACAAATAAAAAAATAGTAACAATAATAATAAAAATGATAATAATAATAGAAATAATAATAATAATGATAATAATAATAATAATAATAATAATAATAATAATAATAATAATAATAATAATGGGTACAATAAGGGGTACCCAAAGCCAAACTAAAGTCTTTAATGATTTAAGATTACTGCTATGAAGATGTTCTGTATAAAAGCCAGCAGGAAGCACCAAAGTTAACCACCCTGATAGACAACTGGAATGTGTGGCTGGTGTAAGTGACTGCTTAAGCTGCACAAAGATTAAAATAAATACGAGAGTACAAAATCAAATGAATGAGGGATAATGGCGTTATAAGGATTGCAGCCAGGGGGATAGAAAGTAGAGAGAAGAAAGGTGGAGTGGTAGAGGTGCAGGTGCAGGTGCATGCAAGAGTAGCAGCCAAGACCGGCTTGATAAGTAAAGAGGATGAGGATTTTACAATTAAGCCTAAATGATCTAAAATGTTAATGAAAAAAAAAAGGTCTACCAAACAAAACAATGGACTCACTGTGCTGCTTCTCTAGTTGTTTCCTCCTTTTTCCTTTTTTCCTTATCCATAGTGGTCTTGCTCAAGGACGGGTGCTTTTCCGTGCCTGCAGATTGTGCCGTCTTATCTTTTGGTGGATTTGAATTATCTACCTGACGAAAAAACGAACCAAAACAAAAACAAAACGACATGAAGCAATAAAAAGACGTGATTTTTTAAAACTGTTTCATTTATTGTTTCTCAACATCATTAAGATGATTAATCACCTAATACTAGGTAACAAATAAAAATCAAAGATTTTTTCTTTGTTTCAGAACAGGTACCCAATGAGACATTATATACCAGCACTTGAATCAGTGGTCGTAAACGATGGACGCAGGGATATTTTTGACAGAGAGGACATAGTACAGCTGATCAGATCACCATTTCAGTGGGACAAACCAGAAAAGTGTCAGTTACACATTATGTCAATGTTTATTTCCTTGGTACTAATTGTTATTCTAAAAAGGCCTCAATATGCTAGTCTTTGGCATTTGGTTTGTAGGGAATCACGTTCAACCACAAATAAGATTTCAACATCGTCACATTTCCATTAACCGACCATTATTTGCAGTTCTAGTAATACAGTTACCTCTAAGTCTGACTCAATTTCATCGCTTTCATCACTGCCTTCCCCATGATCACTGTTGCGGATTTTACTATCAGACTCTTCGGAGGGAGTGTTGGTGTTGTTTTCCTTTGACTGTCTGCCTACTTTGTCAGCCTCCTGCTTGACTGTGTTAGGTCCTGAATCCACGGATGTTTTCAAAAGCGTAACTGTTTCACAACCTTTCTTAACATCAGGCACTGACGACTCTTGGAATACAGTTCCAGCGTTTTCAATTACCTCCTTTTCCACATCCTTAGAGATGGCTGCTATGCATTAAAAAAAAAACATAAACTGAATTAACTAGTACTAATTATAGAACAAGGGAAATTTTTCAGATACTATAAATGCTCGAATTAGCGCCCCTCCTCATGCTTAAAATTTGGAATAAGCGTCCCCTTCAAATAAGCGACCTTCCCCCTCCCCCGAGGAAAAACGAGGCTCAGTACTCGATACGATATACGAGACGTATACGGCACTTTTAATGAAGTGACATGCGTAATAGTACAAAATTACTAATGTTTGCTTCTCACCCTCACACTAACCCTTAAACCCTGACCCTTACTCTCTACATTGTTAACACTCCCATATCAGGGACACATGGCAATATCAGTGAGTCACTGATATTTTTACTTACCGTAAATGCTCGAATTAGCGCGGTGTGCTTATTTAATTTTCTAAGAGGAGAGGGGGGCGATTATTTGACGGGGGCGCTTATTTCGTTTATCAATTTTTGGCCTCAAAATGGCACTATCTTTATTTCTAGTTAACCCAAACTATATACAAATAAAGCAAGCACCTATGTGCTCACATGGATATTTCTATCGAGGAAATGAGGGTGAGAGTGAGGGGTTAAGATTAGGGTTAGGGTTATACTCGATAATACTACCAATCATTGTTAAGAGGTAATGCCAACCTGGATTCGGTCTATGAAATTTGTAAACAGCAACAACATTTTATTTAGCAGCCAGAAAAGGTTAGGGTGAGGGTGGGGGTGACACTTAAGATTAGGGTGGGGGTGGGGTTAGGGTTGAAATTCTTGAAGTGTTTGTTTGGGTAACCCACCTAGCTAGGGGTGAATTGGCACCAATTACAGTCTAGAAGCAAACTGCTATGGCTTCCTGCGGCTGCCAACCCGGCAAATCTTTTATTCGATAATACTACCAATCATTGTTAAGAGGTAATGCCAACCTGAATTCGGTCTATAAAATTTGTAAACAGCAACAACTTTTTATTTAGCAGCCAGAAAAGGTTAGGCACACCTTGCACACCACTAGCTCAGGTTTTAGCGTTGCTTTGTACTCTAATTTTTGCTATCCATCTGTAAGATTTGTCTTATCTGCCTTGTTTTCTCTTTTAATAGCAATATGTCTTTCCCTGACTTTTTTCCCTTACCCTCACCCATACGCTTACCCTTGGTCTTACCCTTGCCCTCGTTCTAGCAATGCCAGGGCGGAATTAGACAAACAGTCACAATACAGTCTTAATACCTCCAAGGCATTTAACAGGACTCAACAGAAGTTTTTGTTAGTCAAACTAAGTCACAAATATTGGCCCATGAACATTAGCCACTTTGACATTCACTCAACATTAAAATTTTGTCAGAAATAAGTGCTTTACAAAGAAAATATAGGACCCACTGTAGATAACAATTATAAATTTCAGATGGATAAATAAAAATTAAATAAATGTGCAAGATAATGATTCAAACAAAACTAATATTGGGTGGCTTGATGAGACTGTTTCAACATCAATTAAACCATACTGAATTTCTCACAAAAACTGCTCAATAAAAACCGACTTTTTGGAAGAGCATCATCTTAGAGCCAATCACTCTACCTGCTGAATGGTTACTGGTTCTCACTACTGCGGTTCCCTGGTGAAAATCTTTCAAGGATCTTTGGAGATCTTTGAAGATTTGCATGAAGATCCTAGTGCAGATCTTTGAGCATTCTTATCAAAAATCCTCAAAGATCTTCAAAGATCTTGCCAAGATCCTCAAGGTTCTCGAGAAGATCTTCAAGGATCCTTGAAGGTCTTTTGCATATATCTTGAAGATCTTTAGAAAGATATTTGTAAAATCCTCAAAGATCTTGGCAAGATCCTTAAAGTTCTAATAGGCAAGATCCTGAGAGATCTTTGTGCGATCCTCACAAATCTTTGACATATCCTCAAAAATCTTTGCAACATCCTCACAGATGTTTGCACGATCCTCACAGAGGCTTTGTCGTATCCTCACAAATCTTTCCAAGATCCTCAAAGATCTTTGCACGATCCTCACAGATAGACAACAACTATATCTCCTTCACAGAAATTTTAATTAGATTCTAAAAGGAATCTAATTAAGAACCTTTTAATCTTGAACTGCCAATAGTACCCCAAAATATAACAACCTATTTCGCCAGAATTGAAAAAGAGTATATTCTCATACGCGGGGGTTACTACAGTAGCTCGCGATGAAAATTAAAACGTTACAATAATTATTTAATAAAATATTACCACTAGAACAACGAAAACCTGCCATAAATTTCACTTTTATTCTACATCTTCTAACTGCTTGTGAAATTACAGGTAAAAACGTTTTAGCATTCCCTGATTCTAGGAAATCAGAAGAGTCTAACTGGAACAACTGTTTGTCTTGCAATAACATACATGGATGATGTAAACAAGTTCGTTTCAGTTTGTGCAGATACACTACATGAGTCGGTCTTTGGTGCCCTATTCTGCAGCTGCATTTCATACATGCCAACGCTTCCGGATTATCCGGGAGTCTCCCGGATACGACACAGATCTCCCGTTCTCCCGTACGGGTCACCAAATCTCCAGGATAAAATCATCTTTTGATCTTTTCTGTGCTTTAGTTTGAGATGTAGCCCATTTTTCCCTCAAAGTGTGAGTTCTTCTTATTCGTAGGACGGTTTCTGACGCATTTTTGCACGTATTTAGTCGTTGACAAAGATTCTGTCGGCATCAACACAATGAGCGTGAATTTTGATAGAATGTACTTCATGTAAGACTTCATATAATGTCCTAAGTCATTTCCGTTGGGGGCTAGGGCAATTTTCTCCGGGGAGGGGGGGCTCCGTCGAGACTCGGGGGATGGGGATAGTGAAAAAGAGTGAGTCTCCAGATTTTAGATCTCCAGAGTTTGGCATGTCTAGCATTTATTCCTCAAACACTTTCCCAAGACATGTCATGGCGGATGAAAAATTCTCTTGCCAATTGTGTGATAAAAATGCGAAACAGCAAAGGCATAATATTCAAGTAAATGTAACTTCGTTTCAAGTTTGATCATCATCTTCGCATCGTTTCAAAAGCCAAGTTCACTCTATAAAAAGAATTACTTTAGTTCTTCTTCGAGCGGCTAGCGGGCAAACGTGTGTCGGATTGAAACCACAAATAAATCCACATCTGTTCCTAAGCAATGCCTCGGGTCGAAATATTTCTCGTTCCTTTACCCACAGTCTTGAAGAGGTCTAAATTTTTTAGCATCGTTGAAAGAGTAATCAGTTTCCTTCCAAAAAGAAAGCAATAGTATGTCCCACAGATTTCTTCGGCCAGTAGAGTTCTTTTAGGCACTTATTGTAACGGCTAGAACATTCCTTGTAATATGAGCAGGTGACTCAACGGCTAGACCAATTACGTTTGAGCAAACTCTGCATCAAGCGCCGATCACTTCTTTGGCTCACATTTCAGCGGGTTAAAAATATTCTCTGCAACACTTCTGAGCTGTGTTGTAGTTGCCCGCTTACATATCCACTTTTAAAACAACTAAATATTTTTACATTGTTGCAATTTTAACTGTTTTATTTCGTTTTTAAATGAAATTAAGACACACCATGCGGCTTAGCAGTAGTCAAAATTTCGGACGAAATGTAAATGGATCGCTTGAGTCGAAGGGAAACTTTGTTTCACCTGAAAAATGTTGCTCCATTTCCTATTGAAAATTCCACTGGTTTCTAACTGGTTGGTTTGGCAAAAAGCACCCCAAGGTTTGCTCTGAATCAATGCTATCAACGGTGAGAGGTTCAATGGGTTTTTCATGCTCAGTTGTTGCAGCATCTTCTCTCCTGCCTTCTTTACCAGTGAAAGTCTTTGTAATTCACTTGCTACTGTATCTGCACCCTCAGGTGAGTCACGTTTGTCCTCTAGGACTTCACTTTTTCTTTGCCCATCTCCTTCTACTGTTGAGCTTGGTGGCA
>CALNXK010000708.1:57500-72278 GCA_942486035.1 Porites lobata | reverse complement strand
GAAGCGATTCAAAGCAATGCAGGTAAAGGACGAATTCGGCGAACTTCGCTCTCATTACTTTTGAACGGTGCTGTAAAATGACCCACTTCGTTTATCATTGATCACGTTTCATGGAAAATAAAATGGCCGTTTCACATTTCACGGACAATAAATTCGGCATTCACGTTTCAAGAGAAAAAATGTTTTTATACGATCAGTTTTGCTTATTTTGGTTAAGAACTACAGCCAAAAGAACTGCCTTGTTCGATGTTCCCACCATTCTGACGCTTCTTGTTCTTGGTGCTGTGAAAAGGAAACCGAGTTCTTTGTTTAGAAATTGAGGCTCCGCACCATCTTCTAATACAGAAACATTGTCATCCGAGGAGTCGTTATCGTATTCAGAGAGCTGGTCTGGTTTTAGAAATTCAGATGAAGATCCATCTAATCTTTCATCATCTTGTGGCACTTCACTGCCACAGTTCACGGTAATTCAACACTCGATTCTCGTTTCACAGATAATTATTATGAAAAATCACGGCTCACGGCGATTACCAAACTCACGTTTCACGAGGAATAGAAAGGTGATTTCACAATTCATGGGGAATAAAACCAGCAATTCACGGTTCACGAAAATCCCCTTTACCGCCCTCTTCCCACTTGACGTTTTCGTTTCAATAGAGAGAGTCGATACTTGTTGGTGCTGACAGAGAACTATGCAGCCTTGCCTATTGTTCAGCAGGAACTGCACAAAAAAGGCGAAGAACCCGTCGTAATTTTCGGCAGCAGCTTTCCCAAGGACCAAGAATACACTCAGGTACTAACAGCTGTATTAAAGAGTAATTAAAAGTGTTGTCACTCGTGAGATGGATGTTTCGTTAATTAGACTGTTTCAGTAACAAGACTTGCTCTCTCCTCCGCAGAGTGTATAATAGTAAGTGTGTAGTAAGCCTGTAAGCCCTTCCCATCTTCCTTCGCGTAAGACACGAAGAGGCCTCTATGGAGAGAGAAGAGTTAGCAGAAACATTGTTGAAGACATCAATATTTTAGGGCAATGGCCTGTATTTTACGTTACAACCCATAAAAACAACCTCTTCCATTTAACCAACCATTTACCTCCCAGGAACCAACTGACCTTAACCAACTACAGTTGAACCTCAACTTGGGGACTGAGGACAGTTTAGTAGCAGAGATGGAGCCGTTATGGAGATATACTGGAAAAGAGTCGGTTTTAAGATAGCTTGCTACCGTTTTTTAAAAGAAGAAAAATATCGTGTTAAAGTCATCAGGGTCCATCAGTTCTTTCTTTAAGCTGTGATCCCATGATCATTGGACTTCTATTAGCTGTTATAGCAATCTGTGGAATGTTTTGTTGAGTTGTCGTTTCATGTTTCAGATCTGCCGTGACATAAATCGAATTAAAGTGTGCATGGAAACGGGAAGAACTGTAATTCTTTTGAACTTGGAGAGCCTCTATGAAAGTCTGTATGACGCACTAAACCAGGTATAAGTGTCTGGCAATATTATATACACAACGTTCGGTATAAGTACAAGTCATTCTTTATAATGTCTTCTTCGTATTATTACTTGACATTTTAAAACTTCTTAAGTCAATCACTCATCAATAAATCTTCAAATAGATACACACATTTCTTGGCGTAAATTAAGCTTTATTGACTACCTTTATAACGGCGTTAACTTTTGCGATATATTATTTTTAATCTGCACTTCCAGTACTATGTGTATTTTGGAGGACAGAAATATGTGGATCTTGGCCTTGGAAGTCACCGTGTAAAATGTCGCGTCCACGATGAATTCAGGTAAAACGTCCTTAGACAGAACTTTCAGTCCGTGAACATCGCCCGTCAATACTTATATGTAATTTCTTGTCATAGTTTTGTCAGTTAATGAGGAACGCAAACTTTAATCACTTCAGAAGTAGGTTACAGTCGTAGAGCTAATGACATACTAACACACACACAAAACTAGTACAGGGGTTGCTCATATACCTTAAAGAGGGGGTTTCTAGAATGTTCCGACAAATACATAGTCAGTCTATTTATAGAGACTTACATAACGTTTGGGATAACGGTAGAGATCAGCAAATTGACATTCTAGAACGTTCTTATCTAAAAGCAAATGTAGATGAATTCCAGAAAGTTCTAGATATCATAACAGTCATTGCCACACCAACAGTACATAAAAATAGTGTTTATGGCGTTTAGATGTTAAAGATTCGATTTAACCGCTCCAAACGCAGCCCGCAAGTTTTCGCTGGAAGAATTCAGGTCGTTTTATTACACTCCTTTATAACGAAGGTGCTTGGATATCTAATAGCTTCATTTTTGAATAATGTGACTTACGCGATGTGGTCTGGCAATTCTGCTTTAAGTAACGTTTACCAATTCATTTTCTGTCAAACAGATTGATTGTCATTGCTGAGAAAAAATGTTGTGTACAGTAAGTTTCCGATTCCTCTCATCAATCGCTTGGAGAAACATTACCTGGTCACTTCAGCAAGTCTCAGTTCTCCACAAAAGGTCCTGGTGGACAAGTTGCAGGAATGGGTAAAAAGCTTTTCTCATGTCGACATGCCTCGTCACCAGCAATTAAGGTAAAGACAGAAAGTCAGCCAGGAATTTGTCAGTGTTTGTTAGGGCCAAAAGGCAGGTTTTTGTGTCCGATAAGCCCGAAACCACATCAACGAAGGACAAGAAAAGAAAAAATAGAAGAGCAAAGAAAAAGAAAGGAGGGGAAAAAATTGCCATGGTTGCACTCTTAGTTTTTATATTGGCTACGTTTTGGGGCGAAAACAAAACTGCTTGATGGAAGAGGTCTATTTGACAGTAACGTTTTCAAAAATTCTGTAAGATATATTTTTATTGTGCATGAGGTAAGAAACAAATTTGTAGACTGCAAAACATCCTCACTTTACGGATGGAACCCGCGTACTATTCCCCTAACAAAATACCCTCACTACTCACTTACATAACAACTTAAACTCGTCCCCAGGTCTTCTCGGTTAACGGTTCACGATTTGGCAATTTTTCTGCAAGATTGACGTCATTTTTCATATCGCAAAATTCTTCCAAATTCGGTCGACAATAGCTGGCTATGAATCATGTGTGGGATTTTAGCCAATCAGAAACAGAGAAATAGTTTGAATGAATAATAATGAAGTTTATTCATTTCTGATGTTTGTGATGTAATTTTGATCCTCACAGGAAGTACTCGCCTGGTGACGCATTTGTTGGTTACCATGCTGACACAGCAGCTTGCGCCGTACTGCAAGTAACCAGCAACATTGAAGAAAGCGAGTTCAGTGATAAACATTTGCAAGACAAGGTATAGTGAGACGTAATTTGGATGAATTTGAACCCAGTGTTGGCTAATTTAACCTTTTTTGGTAGCTCATTAGTTTCTGGTACAGTATTTAATGCTAAGTTTCCTTCCAATCTGCTCTTTTTCATCATAGCCGTTCAAAGAATCTGAGGTGGTGTCACAAATGGTCGTTTCTCCGTTTTCCAGAAGCACACTGCTTTTCTTTATCGTCTCTTTACCACTCTGTCTGTTAGCAAAGTGTGATGAAACCATTGATGAACCCATAGAATCGCATTCTTTTTACTGAAAGTGGTGGAAATACACCTTCATAAGTAGGAAAGTTAGTATTCACACACCTTATTTGCTTGATCGATTAACATTTGCTTGCCTTTCAGCTCTTCCAGGAATCGAAAGAATTGTTGTTACAATGCGCAACTCCGGATGCTGTTGTACGTCTGCTATCTACACACCTTGCTCCCCAAGCAGACGAGCTCTGGACAAATTACTTTACAATACAGGAACATTCAAGTCTAACAGCTTTTCTAAGAAATGCGCTGACAATAGAGGGAGGGCATTCCGGAAAGTGGAGTTTAATTCAGGTGAGCGCTGATTTGATCTCGCGTCGGTAATTAATGAACCAGCACGTAATAACTGTGGAATAATATTGAATTTGATGTAACTAGGCTGTTAATTGTCATAACCACTATGACTTCTCTGTATTGCCGGAGATAACTTATTTTTTCTTGTAGGTGACAACTCATTCCAGATTGCTGTCGTCAAATGATTTGCAAGACATAGCACGTGCTACATCTCTACCCTTGCCAAACGTAACATGTCTAAGTCTTCAGCAGTTCCACACGGAACAACAGTTTTGCTCATCTGTGAGGTATACAAAATTAATTGCAAGTGTTAACTACTATTGCATTTCTAAACTTTAGGCAGATAGGAAGTGAGCTTACTTGCAGGGACGAGGGGGGCAGAGGATATTTTTTGAATGAGCATCATTTTTCCATATCCCACCTAAACAAAGGTGAGTAAGTTTTGCGTTTTAGAGATACTTTCGTCGTCCTTATGTCACAAGTACTTCCTTGACAACTGCAGAAAAAATTTACCTTATTTTGACCAATTAAACGAAATGGATTAAGAGCGATGTGCCGTTTTTAAAGCCTTTGCCGTCGTGGTTGCTTAAGCTTCCTAACAGCAGTCCAGCCGAAACATTTAACTCAAAGACTCAATCTATTGTTGCATGTTATCACCTTGTGATTTTATAGGGATTTCTTTGCACAACTTGGTGGGAGGAAAGGACTGCTTATCGTGCAATGCGATGCTGGAGACGTCAATCGTAATTTGATTCCCTGTGCCCGACACCTTCTCGTGGAACAAAGGACAACTGCAAAAGAAGATTTCAAAGAAAATTTTGGGAATGACCCTTCATCATTTCTGCATGTAGTTATGATTATTCAACTTCCTCGACTTGTCGGAGGCTGTGGAGCATTTGCTGGTTTCCAGGGAGGAAGGAAGCTGTCTGTTCACATTGACGAACTTCGACCGCCAACTGGTCACATCCCAGCCATTCAATTCATGGTGGATCGGTCAATGAGTGAGTTATTTGATGTTGCATCAAGCAGCATACGGGTGGACAAAAAATACGTTGAGGCAGCGAGAGATGACATGGAAGTCGACGAACAGAGTGATGCTATTGCGGATAGAGTAAATATCGTCAGCCTTTTGAGAAGCTGTGTTCAAGCAGCTATTGCAAGAATTGATGCTGAACCATGGCGCTCATCACGATCAACACGGCGAATTGAGCTTATGCTGAGTCTTCTTCGAGACGGTAGAACAGATGGGACTGGTAAGGGTGGCGTTCAGTTATCTTTAATTATTCCCTCGTTATGATTGTCTCAAGTTTCACAACATTATACCAAGCCAGTGGACTCCTTGCAAAGTATGAAACAGTTTGAAGTCACTGCGATTCCTTAGACAACTGCCCGTGCTGAGCGTTTTGTCAACAAGGATCTTTCTTCATGGTTTGATTGGCTTCTAGTAACCAATTGATCATGTCAGCAACATTTTTTCTTCTTACTTTATAGATCTATCATTTTCTACTATTCTGGCTCGACGAATCCACAAACTTCTTCAAGAAAAGGATGAACGGGCTGGAAATAAGGCAAATGACTGGCTACGCTCTGAGGCTTTAAGCGGTACTGGAATCCAAGAAAATGGAACATTCAGGAAAGCCCTGTGGCAAAGAGTCTATTCATCAGTTATTTCAATTCTTTCTGAAGTAATCGCTTTCGTTGACCGTGACTCCAACCTAGACCTGCTGATGGATGGAGGGAATTGGTTTTCAAGTCTTTGGCTAGGGTTTTTCCAAAGTGAAAACATAGTCGAACTTCATTATGAGAGCTTTTTGTCGCTGGAAAGTGGTATCATACGAGAACGTGTTCCTGTGGTCACCTCGGGTCGTGAAAAGCAGTCGTTTGAACTGCAGTTTCCTTTCTCTTGGATAATTAAGGAAAGAATTGATGCCATGTGGAGGGAGGCTTCGAGCATTGCTGGTGAGACACTTTTTTTCTTTTAAAAAAGAGTTGTTTCATTTTTCATATTGTCTCTGAAAAACGTCTACGATCTCATCTTGATACTGTTGTGTCCTTTGTTGTCCTTAGCGGGATCAAACACGCCAATTCAACAGTGTTTACATGACCTTGTAAACAATAGTGAAATGGGCCGTTTTCTTGACGAGTCTTCGTTAGAAGGTTGTAAAGAAGCTGCCGTTGAGCGTTATCTTCATGATTTTGTTCACATGGTGCTGAAGCCATTAGTACCTGAAGAGGAAAAGGTATAAGGCATAATTTCCGGAATGTTACTGGTGTTTTCCTACCCTGCAGCTCCTTTCACGATCGACGATCGAACTGATTAAGATTATTTTGCATTATATACTAGGGTTTTTTTTTTAATCCATAAGAATTGTTTTGAGCCGTTTTATATGCCTATTTTCTATTTTGAGAAATTCTCAACTTAAAACTGACGTTTGCCGTTTGCCGTAAACGTGACTCTGAATCTCTCAAATGTCTTAATAATGTCATGTACACTACTGGACCTTTTTGTGAATGAGGGTTGCAAGTAAAGCAAATCTTTCTCGTAGACACTGCAATAATATATTGGTAAGAGCTCACCGCTAGCCTTTTTTTGATTTTGTTTTAGCTACTCCGTCAGGCTATTGTCACAGCCGCTCGCGAATGGTATGTCGACTCGAATTTTTCAGAGGAGTTTAATCTCAGCATCCCTCTTATCCATGTTGTGCATGACGCCATCGAGAAACGCTTGGCAAATTTCAGCCAACTGTTACATGCGCAGCGGGACATTGTAAGCGGTCTTCTAGAAGTCATTCCGCCCAACGAACAGGAGATGGTAAGAAAGGGTATAAGTTAGGTAGCCTAATAATTAATATGTCCCATGACTGGGCTTTCGAGGGCACAGGAAAGAAACTAAGTAGTCTACTAGACGGTTTTCTTTTTTTGGGCACAAACCCGAAGCTACGTTTTGTTGTTACTTCGCATCTTGCAAAGTGTTCTTGAAAACTGTAATCGTAATGTAAGTGTTCTGCACTCACATAAATTACTTAGCACTAAAAATGTATATTTGGTAAAACACACTCCCTGTAATACTTTCTGCTTTGAAGAAAGTAGTAGTTGTCATGTGGTTTGTAGGACCTAATGCACATATTTCCCTCAGAAACTCTACGGAATAGATGCAAAAATATGTTGTTTACTTTCTGTGAATGGACTTGTATGAAAAGCCGACCAATAACCCTATTGAACACTTTCTTTCATGGATACATTACCTATTACTCCCTACTCCACAGTGTTTTCACAAAGCTTAGGCAGAGAAACTCGAAAGCACAACCAGCACCAACTTTGTCCCAAGACAGTGAATGTAATGAAGAAAGATATCAAACTTAAACATGGCCGGATAACACTATCTGACCGTCTATTGTAGTGTAGTAGCTTCTGACTACTAACCTTGTGATTTGCGAGGGAGAAACCCGACTCCTGGCACAAAACATTTACTCTCGGAAATCCTTGCTGTGACTATCTAAAGCTCGTGCCTCTGGGCTACCCATGACTGTTTCCTTAACTTCTTGAATCCAACATTTAGGTCCTTGATGCAGTTGCCCTTCGGTTGTGTTTGTCACAGCTTGAACCAAGAGCAGAAGAGTTCGCTGATTCTCAGACTTGCTTAGTGTGGTGCAACAGAGTCCTGTCCATCAGATCAAGCGCCGAAAACATGCTTTACAGCAAATCACAGTATGGACCTAAATCAACTCAGATTCTTAATCATTGCAGGTCTGTGACGAGCAATTTAGTGATACCTGGAAAAACGATCCTTGTAGTCTGTTGCAAATCTCTGGTAAATCCTTATTACACTAAGGACAGCCTAAAAAACAAGTATTGTAAATTTAGAATTCTTGCAATAGCTCTTTTACTGCTAATAAAGGCCGAAGAAATTTGAAATTTCTTTTTGCAAATTCCACGAAATAAATAGCAATATGAAAACTTTCTGCAAAAGAGGCTTCATGTGAATAGTAATACTATAGGATTCCATCCACAGATAAAGAACTTAGATTGACATGATGTTTGAGCCAAAAGGTTTATGTAAAATACGTTCTCTTCATAATAGGTTCCTTGATCTTTCGGTTCACAGTGGTTTAGACCTCTTTTTCCTGGTCTTTATCAGGCGATGATCAAAACAGATCTGATGAAGACCAGCAGGACGCTGTTGAAACTTGGCGATCAATAGGAAAGTGACTGACGTCTAGAATTCCAAATTATGTTGATTATTACTTTCCATGCTATTCTCTTCTTTATTTTGCCATCCCAACAGGTCAACTTGGCAAAGAGTGTGCGCTGTAAGACTGTTTATAGAACACACCTGTCTTGGTTCATCGACATGTCATCCAGCGGATGACGTAAATGCTTTCAAGCTTTGGAAGGTGAGAATCAACCTTTTCTACCCATCCCCAAGCTTTGGAACGAGGTTGGGTGAGAATAGAAGGCACCGTGGTACTCTCGTCTTTTCTATGTATTTTAGCCGGTGACTTTAAGTTAAACTAGCAAGAGTGTTCCATTAAGTTGTAGATCCCGAGCTTTTAGATGCCTTACTCCTCAAGGGTTATACTTAGAGTGCCGTAACTTGAGCCCCAGACAAAGTTCAGTCGTCAAAATTGCCTGATGAGTGTGGTCGTTTCACCATACGAAACAGTTCTGTAGCAATAAAACGATGATTACTCGTGAAACCTGAACTTCTGTGAAGTTATATGTAGATATATATATATATATGTATAATTTCTTAGAAAAAGCAGCGTTTTTACAAAAATATATTTTTTGTTAGAAAGTTGATTTTTTTATGTAAAAAAGATGTATTTTTACAGAAAAAAATTTTTGTAACAAAGCTGCTTTTCATGTAAAAAAGCCTATTTCTGTAAATAATGCCTTATTTGTGATATTGTGCTTATTTACACACACATAAATAGGCAGCTTCTTGGTTTTTACTGAACCACATTGATGTGCTTCTCAATGATTCTTAAATCAAGTTCGCGCTCCTATTTTACAACAGCCTGTAGGTTGGTTGTAGAAGTTCTTTCGTTTACTATTATTATTGTGTGAGCCGAAAACTGTACTGTTATGCATCCTTTTTTCCAAGGTTATCAGGTGCAATAATTGGTTTAAATGTCAACAAAACACTTGGCTATATTATAAATGAAGTCACTCTGTTTACATACATTGATAAGGGGCAGGATGTAAGACGCGTGCACGCGTGGTCCAAGTTGTTAAGAAATTATATGTTACTCATTCATTTTAGCATTGAAAGTCCGAGAAACAAAATAATGCAACTCGATTAGTGTCATCTTACCCCGGGGGGGAAGGGCCTGATATAAACCATACAGGTATGTGCCGCCCCAAAGGGTAGGAATTTTGCGCCGTGTTGGCCTGTAGACGGGTCCCATTAAGTACGGCTGTATATCAATGTGTTCGTCTTTTCAATTCCAAAAAAGAAGAAAGTGTAATATGTGGATTCGAAATGACTTTTAAGAAATCTGTTTGTTGCGGTTTTCGTCTTATCAATGATAACATAATTTCTGTTTCCAAACACGTAATGTTGTGTTTTGTTACCACCTCCAGAACTGAAAAAGGATGTGGGAAATGACATTTTTTTTGGTCCGAAATACTGCCAGGATTTGGAGAACCGGGCGGCGGCACACCCCTACCAAGAATTCCCTTTATTCCTTTTATGCCTTTTATTCCCCAGAACTATAACAATTCTATTTATAACAGTGCTTCCTGTCATCCCTTTTTTATTTCTTTTTTAAAATTCATTTTTTAAATCTCAGAAAGCATAACATTGCAACCTTCTTTTCAAGGACACCAATGAAATGAAACAACAACAGACATTTGATAATGCGGAAAAAAAATTGTTCTGACTGCCGGACATACAACAAAAGACTTAGAGGGGTGCCCGGGTCTAATATGAAAAACCGAACTATGAGAAATTCATGCCAATGGCCTTTTGGATGTCTTCTTTTGATATCTGCGAGAGCTCTGATTCATCATCCTTCACCTCTCCAAAGGAGTCAGAGCATAGCCTTTCGGCGAGGCTTTCCTTCGCTAGCTCAAATAAACGATCACAAAACCCCGCATTCCACGCCTTTCTAAAATCCTCCGGGGTGTGCAGAGCGATCAGATTACCCAATTCCTGTACTGTTATGTCAGTATTGAAACCACGCGTTTGAAGCTTCCGCATGAAAATATCAGCAAGTTCTTCGCACGTGAAGTCATCACATATGAACATTGCTCTTATTCTACGCCTAAAACCGGGGTTCAATTTTATGAACTCTTCCATCCGAGCTGGGTATCCAGCAAATGTCATCACTGGATTACCTCGGAGCATGGCTTCCATCAAGGTAATCCTTCTCGGAGTCCACCTTCAGACGATACGCCTCATCTACGAAAAGTACGCCGCCCTCTGCCCGCTCGATACACACTTTCGTCTGGAGGCAGTCTGCCCGAGAAACGAGGCAACAAGATCGGGTCGTTGAACTTCGACCAACTTTGATGTTTTGGTAATTCCCAGGTCTTTCAAGATGCCTAGAAAAATATAAATACATTTTAACCTCCATTAAGCAGCCACCCTCCGGGTACCTGTAAGTGATCACTTAATAGAGATTAGCCGGTCGATAGAGGTTCATCAGCAGAAACTTCGCTTTATTTTGAAACAAGTGCGCGAGGGAAGGTGTGTTACGGGTCCACAATTGGCCGTCACCTTCTATAACGACGATACTTTCCTTCATCATATTCGTAACTAGACGTACGACTGGTTAATTGAGGTGACAACAATAGAATAACCCGTTGTCGGTTGCCGCTGTCGCTCAGTGGAGGTGGCGGCTTGAAATGTGTATAACTTCTTAGTCCAGTCATTCGTTCCTACAATTTGATCACTGGCCGCTTATAAGAGGTTGCCCTCTTATTGAGGGCGCAACTGTTATTTGGCTGATGCCAGTAATCGGGAATTCACACACCTGCCATCAACCTCCCTATCGTCATTTTCCCAGTTCCCGGATTACCCATGAGCACCATGTGGTAAACAGGTGGATCTTTCTTGTCTTTACCAGAGGCCCCTGCTGTAATTTTATAGGACGCCCGCTACGAAATACAGATAGCCAGGTGAAAAAATAAAGTCAAGACGTTAACATTGCTACCGTTGGGTATTGTAGAACAACTGGCTTTCGGTCCCCGTCAAACTGTAACCTATTCAGATTTTATTGGTAGTCGGGAATGGGAAAATAATGATATTGAAAGAAACGACAGGTAGATGTACGATGAATTAAACGTACGTGTGACACTAACCATTCGCGGGAAGTCGCTGTAATCCTCACAATACTGGTGTAATGCCCCAATTCATGGCTTATTGCTCCCCACAATATCACGTTATTGGCACTGGACCCGTAAAGGGGCATTAATTCACCAGGATTAGAAAGGGAAAACTCCGATAACGTCAATGGAATGTCAACTTTAGCCTGCAAGAAAATTAAAAATAAAGTGCACTTTAATGGTTGGTTTTCACAAATCTTTTAAGTCAGGTTTGGTAACCCAAACATTATGTGCTGATGCATGTCAAAATTTAACTACAACTTCAGGTTTTCTTACGTTAACTGTACGGTTCAGGCAAATAGCAAATACGTTTGCAAGTCTTCTATACTTGATCACTCTTCGTGGTGCCGCTGATAGCTCTATATCCTATGACGCAGAAAAGAAAAACAGAAATGAAAACGTGAGTAGGCTATGTCGCAAAAAGGTCAGGTATAAACACATGAAGAACTACTCAGATTATCGAGTTTCATTGGCTACATTTCAAATAGGATGAATATCGGAATATCTTTTGCTTACCTTGGTGACTCCTGTCTGCACGACCTCCAATAAACGAGTAAGTGAGTCTCCTTCCTCCCAACTGGCCGGCACGATTAGATAGTTACACGGAGACTCTGGACACTGAGTTAAGAAAATCATTTAATGCTGTTATTTGAACAATAATTTGTCCTTTTTGTTTCCATGTATCTTGGAAGGGAATGAACAAATTTACACTGCCCGGATGCTTTAAGTTAATTCTCCCAAAAAAGAAGACGCAATAATATCCGCATGCTGCGTTATTTTGCCTACTCAAGACACATTTATAATAAAAACCGGTTACTGAATTTTTCATTCCAAAACCGAAACAACAGTACGTTACCAACTATGACGCCATCCAAAAGCCGGCTTTAGATGACCAAGCGTAGCGACAGGATTTTATAAACAGTTTTATTTCTTGATTAATATTTGGTGGTTGAGAAAAAGGATACTGTAGATGAAGACGTTCCCATTTTCATTATCTGCATCGGAGTCATGCACACGACTATAATACGTTTCTTTGAAAGACTTGCACGTCCCCTCAAAGAGCCCATCCTGGTCCTTTAATTAAAAATGGTAATGCATCACTGTTCAGCCATTGTCAACGTTTGTCAAGTTGCCCCACCCTTCCAATGCCCCATTTTGATAGTGAACTTAACCGGAGGCGTATTTTCAGCGACGGGCTGCAACTGAAAGTGGCTCTGCCCATGTTTCCAAACAATCTCCTCTACAGGATTAATAACAGTTAGCAATACTAATTTGCTACGTCGAAAAATGTTTGAGGCCCGGCAAAGGCCTCACTTCCTGACGGAGTGCGTTGCTAAACAAATCACCTTTCCTTAAGCTCCCCTTTTTTGGGGATACAGCTTCAAGAATTACTTTGATTTTGTAAAAAAGGCCAAGGAGCCGAAGAAGTGGGTTGGGAAGGGAAAGCCTTAATTTCCAACGCTTTGATCTATGATTCTATTTACAGTCAATTAGTAGATAACGTAACTACAGTTTGTTTACATTAACGGTCACCTCCATTTCTACTTCCAACTTTTCCAGAAGCACTTGATAAAACACCATTGTGTCGTTCCAAAACCCAACACCGCGATCTTTTTTATCCCAGTCAATGGCTGTCAGAAGCTCTGCTACGCTACATTCATATTCTTGCCGCTGCAAAAGAAAACAAGTTGAGAACCCTATCTAAATAATAAACGACTGTAAAAAGCAAAGATAAAGTTAACCCATACCATGAAATACTTACCTGGAATCCCTTAGTGTGCACTTTCGAAGCAATGTCGTAGATCTTAACAGTGGCTGTCATTGTTGGACATCCCCCGAGTATAACTTTGGATGCCTGTCTGAGATCAGTTATAAAACGAACATGTTGGAGAACTGATAAAAGGCAATTCATATAACAGTTGCTACCGACATCAGGGAAGCCTGCAAGGATTAAGCAAGAAGAACATGGTTAGCATGATTTTACTGAGAGCGTGTGAAAGACACAAATTCTAACCACGTCCTCGAGAAACCATTTCTAATGCCGCACCGAGAGACAGAAAACATCAAGAAGGAAATATGCCGTTCTTTAACCAAAATGGGCTACGCATCACAGCACCTACCGGCCCTTCACAAAGCCTAAAACCACGCTATAGTACGTCCATCGCGAGAGCAACCACCCACCGTCACCACAAAGAACATACCCGCCGGCATCAACAGACGGCTATCATCCCTTTCATCGGACAAAGCATCATTCGACCAAGCCACCCCCCATACCAAAAAGCACTCGACGAAAGCGGATACCACTACACTCTACACTACGAACCGACTACAACTGCTAAACGGAGAAACAGACAACGCAACAACATCCTCTGGTACAACCCCCCATTCAGCAAAAGCGTCAGCACCAACATCGGTCACAAATTTCTCACCCTAGTAGACAAACACTTCCCTAAAAAGAACAAACTCAGAAAAATCTTCAACCGCAATACCATCAAGATCAGCTACAGTTGCATGAATAACACTAAACAAATTATCGACAACCACAACAAGCGTATCCTGAATGCATCCAAACACACAGATAAATCCACAGATAACTCTGTTGACAACAAATTATGTAACTGCCGACAAAAAAACTCATGTCCTCTTAACGGAAACTGCCTTCAATCATCAGTTATCTACCAAGCAACCGTCAAACGTAACGACAATAACACTTCTGAAACATACATGGGACTCACAGAAAACGCCTTCAAAACTAGTTACAGAAACCACACTGCATCATTCTGTCACCCAAAACACAGGAACTCTACGGAACTCAGTAAACATGTCTGGTCCCTGAAAGACAACAACATTGTCTATTCTATTTCATGGCGTATCATTTCATCTAGCTCATCCTGTAACAGTTCTAATAATATACATGAAAAAATTTCTCGATTGTGATTGGCTAAGAAAAATGCACCTTTTTGGTAACAGTGCAGAAAAAAGGTAATTTAGTGCAGAAAAGAGGTAACAAACGAGGCATTCTGATTGGTTAATAAACAAAGGAACTCACTGAGAGCCAATCAAGTGCGTCATCTGAATGGCGCAAAATTTTGATCCGCTCTTGACCAGTTTCGAGCAAAAACCGCAATGGCTGGCGTTTGTAGCAGATTTGCTTTTGCGACCGCAACAACTATAGAGGAGCTGAAAAACTGCTCCAAAAACGAAAACACTGCAAAAAGCACCGATTTTTGGCTCTCTGTCTGGAAGAAGTGGTGCTTAGAGAAGAAAATTACAGATGAAATAGAATATTATGAGCCGGCTGAGCTTAACACTTTGCTCGAGCATTTCTACGCCGAATTAAAAAATAAACAAGGTGAAGATCATGAACCAGAAAGCCTCAAAGTTGACAGACACTTAAAGAACAAAGGCTACACCTTGTCCATTGTACGTGACCGAGAATTTAGTTCGTCCAAACAGGTGTTGGAAGGCAAAGCGAAACAGCTTCGCTTGGCTGGCCGTGGTAAGCGCCCAAACAAAGCTCGACAAGTATCAGACGAGGAAGAAGAAATTCTCT
>CALNXK010000708.1:20000-55000 GCA_942486035.1 Porites lobata | reverse complement strand
GATTAACCCTTAAGCCCCAATATTGACCAACACTAATTTTATATGACAATATCAATACATATTCAAGAGGAAAGGTTGTGAGAATTAATGAAGTGATCACAGAAGGAAAAATGGTTTGATCTTGAAACAAATTTTCTCAACTAGAATATAGTATAGGGAGATCATTGCAAGAGAATTTGTATAGTGTTGTCGGGAATTAAAGGTTAAAGCCAGGGTTGAGTTTTTCGAAGGTCGATTGATGCAAATCTAGACCGGTTATTTTTTAGCCTGTGAACAGCAGACGGTATTTCCGGTGGTCGCTTCTCGGAGGGAGAGAAGAGACGACCGGAAATACGTCTGCTGTACTGTGTAGTTCTCTATTCTCGGGCTTGGAACAACCAGATGCATGTGCCTAATATGCGGACGGCATCATTTTAATCAATATCATGATTCCCTTGGACGGCTTAGTTGGAAAGGACCCGGTCAAAATACCTTGCAGTCACGTGATCTGTCTGCATTGCATTTCTGAATGGATAGTACAGGAACGAAATTGTCCTATGTGCAGACAGGACATCCCTGAGGATTTTAGGATACAGTCCACCCAAATTATAAGGTTAGATTTCTTTTCTTACTTAAAAGGGTTAGTTTCTAGTTTGGAGTGAAAGGCGGAAAATTACAAACTTGTCCCCCTTACTTTTATTTATTGCCTAGAAAGATGGTTTACAGCTTACTATTAAATTAAGAACCAACGCCTTGGGTCGAGGCCAACGGTTATGGGGGACCTTACGAACAACTTATTGACCAAAACGTGCAAAACCAATAAACATGAAAGTGACTGAACAAAAATGAACAAATTTGATTAAAAATCTGCGACAAACATTGGCGTAACAGTCAACGGATCGAAACGGTGCTTCTTTTAATTGAGGATGTTGTCCTGCTACGGCTCATTTCAGTGTGATCATGTTTGTCCCTGGGAAAATTTGAGGTGTACTGATGAACTACTGCTAATATCTTTCTGTTGCGCCATTTTTAGGAAAGCTGTCCAAGAACACTCTGACTTTCGCCGCCGATGTAACTCTTTCTTCATGGAGCTTGTTTCATTATTTTGTTTTGGCGCTGAAGGTGGTGAAAGTGTAATGAACAACGAGCTGTTCGACATGTTCATGAGTTACGTGATCGAAGCTGCTAGTTCTAAAACCAAAGACTTTTCTCCTTTCCCTGAGCATGGTATTGATGCAACTGCTGTGGTGAGGTCATTCCTACTACAGCAACTACTGAGGACACGGTATGTAATGGAAGCATTTGTTGTTTCATTTGTAGGTATAATTCCATTGGTTGGTGGTTAAATAGTTGTTAAACGCTAATCCAGGATTTACTGTTAACAAAGCACTGTTTTCGCATCTAGTTTATTTAAATATTTATGTCTTTATTACTTCATTTACTTATTTCATCATTTATCTATTTGTCGAATCCCATTAAAAAGACACCCATGTTAGGCAATGTACACACGAATTCGGGCATTTTTGAAACCGCATATCTTTTATCCGGATCCGTCTGACGGGGCCTTAAGCCGCTTTCATAAAAAATGCGGTTTCGGTGTCCCGCGGATTCACTCGTGGAGACGGACAGCGGATTAGTGCAAAAACGTATGCGGTTTCAAAAATATCCGGATTGGTGTGGAGGGGGGCTTATAAAAGTTGGTGTAGTGACTGAGTTCCATTCACCCATGACTTAACGCTTCAACTTTCATTATTATTCATTTAAAATATTTCTCCTTTCCTAATTGGCTGAAAGCACACGCACAATTCACCATAACCAATTACTGATGAACAAATTTGGAAGAATTTTGCATTTATAATTATACCTGGAAGTTTGAAAACTGTGTTAACAAACATTTTGTAATTTCTCTTAACTTCCCCTGTCTAATAGCTTCTTTACTGAGTTTTTTTTTTGTTCGTTTTGTGGTTAGGGATTTGTGTAGAAGTGGCTGTAGACAGAATGTCGCGCATTTCTATCTACCCCCCACCCCTTCCCCCTTCACTCCCTTCTTGTTTTTTTTTTCGATCCTACTCACAATTCTAAATTTAACACAAGTGGCAGTTATTTAAAATCAGTGCTCGCCTAAAGGTGGTTTCGGTGCCGTTTAGCAGTTAACATTTCGTTATTGGTCACCTTGAGAAAATTTTCCCGGAGAGCATCATGTAAAGCTCTGAGATGGGACAATGTTAAGACGATTCGCAGAGTTTACATCGTCCAATATCGTATTGTATTCTCGTTTCATTTGGTTAAACGGAACAATCACCCTGATTCGGACTGAGACAGAAAGATACGATATTGTTCGCTTTTCTAAGGTGACTTCTAAGTTTTTGGGCTCGGAAACAGGCTCTTGGGAGTCAAATGAATTAGGCGAGAGAAACATTGCAGGTGAACTTTGACCCAGACCCTGCTGTGAAAACAAGGTCTAGGCTGGTCTGCCGACCGTGTGATCGTAAATCCGGGAACTTGAATAAGACGAGTGTAAGAGAAAAGTTCAGAGGTGTTTATCTGCCAATGGGCTGAGTTTTTACGAGATATTCGATGATATTTCGCTTGTGTTAAACGTCAGAAGATTATGCGTGGCTGTTGATAGTCTTATCAGTGCCGCGAAAGTGTGTGACTAGAGACGTTTAGCATCAGGTTTTTCATGGGAAACCGCAAACCGCAGTTTGCAGTTACGATTTGGCAGTTTCACGTTGCCGAGAGTATAATTTTAGCAAGGCGTTCAGTTCATTTATTTTTATTTAGCCAAAATACAATACAATACAAGAATACATATAGGAACTGTAAGTTTGCAAGGGAGCCCAGAAGAAACCAGAAGGCTTTTGAAGCCTGGGCTCCCCAGTCACAAAGAAATAAGTAAAATAAAATGAAATTCACGGAGTGATACGTTAAAAATAGGAACTAAACAGATACTGAGTTAAGTTATGAATTCAGTAACAAGAAAGAAAAAAAATTTTAACCCTGGATTGGAACAGAAAACTTTCTTATGTTAGTACGGCAGAAAGGAATAAAAAATCAATTTGAACCACGCGTTCATTGTTTAGTGCCGCCATGTTGTTTTTCATCAAGTCGAAGTGCATCACTTTCATCGCTCAAAAAACAGGAATAATTCATTGATTCGAGATCGAAAATCCAACAAATACATCGCAAACTGGTATAAAAATCAAGTTCGTGCCTTTAACCGCGAGGCTGTACAATTTTTAATGGCAAAAAACATTGCCGTAAATCACTTACCGCTGGAAGCCCTTCCTGCGGTTCAAAGGTGAACGTGACCGCAAGGCCATGGTCACGTGACAGTTTGCGGTTTGCCATGAAAACATGATGCTAAAGGTCTCTATTGTGTGATTTCCGCATGGTGTTGACAGGTATGTGGTCGCGTGGTTGAGCTGTTTCGCCAAAATATTCTGTGCCAGCCATAGAAACGTTTCTTCGGTGTTTAGGTTTCCTGATTGTACCTTGGAAAAGCAACTCTCGACTCAGGGAAATTGGATCTACACCTAGTGTCTGAATCCTGGTTTTGGGAGAAGAATCTGTTTTCTTCATTTTTCATACGCTTTTTAGGCATTTTGAAGACACGTAGGTGATAACATGCAATAATAACGACCTTTGAAACTATTTGCTCAACATAGCAAGTTTTTACAAGGCAGTTCCCTCATTAGCCATATCGGGCCCACTCCCCTAACTGGAGCCGAGTACTGCGGAAGTTGGTCAGGCACGATTTTTGGAGTAACGCGAAAAGTACTCGATCACAAAAACACGATGTATCATCAATATTCGCAACAAATTAACTAGAGAAACACGGCTAAATGACGTATATTTCAACCACAAATGAATTGCATTTGATATAATATGCGTCAAACAGGCCAGCCCGTAAAGTGAATATAACAGTACTCACTTGATTCATTAAGGAAAAATTATCCTGTTCTTTTTTCTCTCCATTTCAAAGTGAGTACTGTGACTAAACAGCTAAAAATTGTGTTTTCGCTGTAAATAAAAGCGTCAAACTATGTATCTACAGACGCGTTTTCTCTCTAGTCCCTGATATGTTAAGATTTGCAAGGTTTTAGAGTGAGTACTGTTGGTGAGTTCCGTCGAACTATGTAAATCAGTTCTAAGTAAACTAGCTTGGTTGTTTACTTAGTTCGTGACAAATAGCAAATAAACACAAATAAATATTAGCAACACTTTCAACTAAAAAATGAGCCGGTACAATTCTCGTGAAGTCAGCGAAAAACAGCTTTTTTCTTACATCACAATTGCATAGCTCGTGTCGTATTTTTGTGTTGTACAAATGACAAGGACGGCTATTCATATCGCTTAATATTTTTTTCACGGCCGTTCTATCTTTTGGAAAACATTGTTATTTTCTCTACCAAGCCGACTGGATTTTTTTGACATTCGCAGTGCTCATATTGAGTAATGGCGACTGTAATGTTGCCATATCTGAGTAACTTTTATACCAGGTGAAGCACCTTGTGCTTTGTCGTATATCCACGACTCTAGCTCTTTGGCCTGCCGAAATTCTTACTGTGTACACCATCATGTTAGTAACTCGTTGCTTCCCTTGACTGTTTTCGGACGTGAGTCTTGTTGAAAGTTATGTTATCCTTTGGAATTAATCACGCGCTTTGAGATACTACAATATTCGTTTCGAGCAAAGTCATCAAACACGTTCAAAAAACTGCGAAAAGCTGGGAAAAGGTTTGTTTAACAACGATTTTTCATCAGAAGCCCGAAAAACCCTTTTACAAGCTTGAAAACCCCTCAAAATTGCCGTTTTTTCTACCGACCTCTTTTTTAGACAATCATGGACAAAAGTCTTGGGATACTTTTGCATTTCTGGGGCGTTTTCCGATTCACACAAGTCCAACCCCTCCCCTCACGCTACAAACAATGTTGGACGCGTGTATCCAGAATTTTTTTTCGAGTTTCAACTTTGTATAGGGTGGGGGGTGGGAGAACTGGGAGAAATTTTCGAAAAGGATGCACCGTTTTAAGAGGGAATCGAGAAATGACAGAAAAAAAATGAATATTGCAGTACTGTCCCAAGGACTTTTCTCGGTCCAGGATAATTCTTCATATGACACTCAGCCTTATTCATTAATTGTTAAACTTATCTGGTTGGTATGATTTTTGCTTAGTGATAAGGAAGTCAAGGAGCACTTGTCGCTCTATTTAACGAAGGCTCGAGGACTGAAACCAGAGATTGGCCATTTGTTGCAAGTCTGTCAGCTGTTTGTACACTGCTGGGAGGTAAACTTTCAATTCATTACATGTCGTTTTGAGATGGCGATCTTTTAACAGAAATGAGCTACTCATAGCATGCTTATGATTACCCTCAGTCATTATCTTAAGTTACCTAGAACTCGAGGTAGATATATAAAGGTGGTACCCACGCGCTGCAAAAAGGAGAACGCGTTCATAGTTTGAAAGAAGCCTGTTAATGGCAGGAAATGCATCTGTGTTCTTAAGGGCTTAAGAGTTTTAGAAGAGAGGAAGGGTTAAGTTTACGAAGAAAAACTTCCGAATGCATGGAATAAAACCAATAGCAATCCCTTTATTGGAAACCATCCTGACAAATCTCACATAATTACGCTGAATTTTAGGATTCTCTGATCAGTCAGTATTCTAAACCCTCGAATATTCTGCTGGCGATGATAAAACTTGCACAACAACTTTCTGATGAATGTACGCCAATGCTGATTTTAAGTTCACCTCGTCCCACTCGAGAACTTGATGTTGATGTGCTGGAAGGCATTGCAAAAGCGCGTTACACCTTAGCACTGACTGCCGAATTTATGTACAAGAGCACAGTAGAAAACACAGAGCCTTGGAATGATCGCCAGATAAAGATGAAATTGGAGACTCTCTTTGAAACTGTAAGGAGACTGTGTTACGAGAGTTTAAGCCCAGCTCCCCGACTTTTCCTCCTCAAACAATTGGCAAGGAGATTTGGTGTGGAGACAATTCATATGCTGTGTGGTAGGCAGGAGCTTGAGTGGATTGTACCACCTGAGAGCAGAAACAAGCAGGTACAAAACATATCTAAAAATAAATCATTTTATTGCTCAATTAAAATATCTCTCGGTTTCTGTTGACTTAAATTCCACGCTTTAGGGTTGGTGAGGTACTTTTCGCCCATTACACAGCTTGGTCAGTAACCCTAGGAACCTTGCAGCATACTTGTGATTTGAAACATCTGAATAGTAGACTTCTGAACTAAAAACGAGGGAAATCTACCATATTGTAACCACGTGACAATGCAATATTTTTCGCAGAAACTGGGTAAACAAAGCCGTCACCAATTGCCTTTTGCAATTGTATGAAAATGTGTGTATTATAAGAATTGTTGAAACGTGATCGACATAGCACACGATTAGCTTAAATTAGTTAGCGCCGGTCCAACACTCAGGATCTTAATAGGACTGACAGGATCGGAATGTGCTGTCTTTGTTGTGACACCTGCAAATGGCTTCTCGGATAACGACAACCTTGCCCGGGCATAAAATTGTATGGGGACTTTCGAGAACCCATACACTGCTCGGAAAGAGTAGCGGGAAAGTCTCGAAAAGCCCTGACGGGGGTGAATAACTTGCGTTTTACACTTAGTGCCAAGGTGTCCTCCTGAGTACGATGCTAAACTTGTTCATTAAGTATTACTTAGTGAATTGCTGTTTGTTTGTTTATGAATTTCTTTGTTGGTAATGCCTATTTTTCAAGATATTGTGATTTCAATTTTCATATGTCAGCTGAGTAAAGGTTTTTGTTAGCCCTAATCTCAGTGGAAAAAATGAAATTTATGAGTCCGCGTGAGTTTACTTCGCAAGATCTTTTCTGTTGGTGTTTATTTGTTTGCTGGTTTGATTGTTTGTTTTCCAGGAAGAAGACAATGTACCTGATGGGTTCGTGATTTATGGAGAAGAATACAAGAAGATCAGAGAAGCCATGGCCAAAACAGTGCTTGGTGGAACAAACAGAGAGCTGACTGACGCACTAAAGGTATAAACAAATCTGAAATACTTTAGTCTAACGTTATCAGTTATTTTTCCTTTTGTACTCTTTATATTTTGCTGTTGAGTGTGCTTCAGTTGAAAGTTCTGAATCCAAAACCAAAGTATTTAACTTTGCTAATCGCAGTAGGTGATGACATCACACAAACTATAGGGCAAACAAATTCGGGATCGTGTTCGTAACAAACATAACCAGTTATTAGTCAATGGTCGTCTTTGGATACACATAGACCAGTCATTAACGCTTGTCCACCCAAAAACGTTCCCTGAAATCTTTGCGCCGAGAGCTTTTTTCCGATCTCCCGTAGTTTATGAGTGGCGAATGAGGACGCCCCTGTGCGTGGGTCTTTTGTCTGTGACTGAAAAATCAAAAAAAAGTTTCACACTTTGTGAGACTCACATGATGTTTCTTGTTACATTTCAGTCCGTTACCGTAACAAACGTTGTAAGAGAGGTTATGCTGCTGTTGTCTTTATTCCGTGAAGTTACCACAACATGTTATGGCTTCACTGGCAAAGAACGTCGTCTCTCCACCAAGGTACGTGTTCCAGAAAAGAAAAACAAATATAACGCGATAGTGGTATCGTATGTTTCGATGTTATGCCCCAGTCAGATGTACAAAATTTAATTTAAATTTGAATTATTAAAATATGGCTGGGGCATAATATCGACAAAGACGATATCATTATCATTTCACGTTATTACGTACGTTTCTCCCTTCTCCCAAATACTTTTTGTTACTCATTTGCATGCAATGAAAGTTTACAACACCCGAACAGTTAGCCATCGAAGTTTTGCTAATCAAGATTCTCCCTTATTTTTTGACCAATGATTTTTGTTCACTTGTTCCAAAGTAATCATGTTCCGGAAAAGTTCTAAATCGCATTAATCTTTCCTAAGCTTTCTTCGCAAAACATGCGTGGCTTCGGTCGCGCAACGATTATTATTCCCAGGCGGTTTCCAAGGTCTCCGCTAGGAACGCCTGGGACCATGTCTTCCCTTTTGTGTACTTGATACAGTGAAAAAAGGACGGCTTGCAGATAAGGAGTCTCGCTGCTACGCAAGCGACACTAATAAAGCATATTACTTCAGGTCTTCTTCGTCAAACCAAGTAAAACGAGTATTTGTATCCTCCTACACGTTTGTTCCTTTTTTGCTCAAACAGGCCCACCAGTGTCTTCAGGAATTCATACAAGAGGGCACATATTTGTCTGGAAATGTAAGTCATGGAATGAGCTCTTGCTGTCTGTAAGCTTAAACGAAAATCAAAAGTTGGAGAAATTGAACTTCCTAAGATGAGAGTTATGCCCAAATATTATTTCTCAGGAAGAGGCTTTCGGTCTCAACGATACCATAGTGCGAGCTTATGAATAAGACCCCCTTTCTTGCTTAATCACTTCAAAGACCCGTTTAATATCCCAAGATTTGTTTCTACATACAGTGGCTTTCTTTAAATTTTTCCATCCTATTAGCTGAAATTTTCTGATCTAGTTATTTTTTCCCTTTCTCCCCAACTTTCTTTTGTGGTTAGGCTGTGAGAGTAATTTTGTTGTTGTTGTTTGCTTCTTTATGTTCACTTTCTGAAGTATTGCGTCCTACAGATCCAACCATTTGCCGCTCAACTCCTCGACAATACACAAGGTGCTCCAGACATTCCCAGTGTTCGAGTCAGGTCTGGTCGCTCAGGCTTAGAGCAGAATTTGTCAGAGCTTGTAATTCATACTACGACTGTGCTTCAGTCCATTAATCACGTGACCATTTGCGAACCACTGCGACTGCTCATGGATAATCCTGCGGCCTTAATGGTACAGTTCTGTTTTCGCTTTTCTTTCCTTTTTTTTTTTCTTCTTGAAGGACGGTTCCTACCGATTGCCAAAATGCAAAATATGAATTGCAAATAAAATGAAAGAAACAGATGTGCTCCTCGCAGTTTTAAGATAAAGTTAAAAAACGTACCAAATGCAGGCTTGGTTAGAGTGTGAAACCGATGACCAGAGACACTGTTTTGTCCAATGGACCATTTTCACGATGACAACATTTGACTACATTTCGTTTCTGCTTTCCTAAATTTGTGTAAATCCCGCTTATGTTTAAAAAACAATGCCTCTTATTTGCACAATAATACAACAAACTGAAGTACTCTTGTAGTTGTAGTAAAGTGACGTCATCGAGCAATTGTCCTGTTGAGGTAACAGGGCACTTAAGAACCGAGAACGGTGAAGCTGGCGAAAACGTCACTTACGCGCTCTTACAGTCTTCATCGCCATCTTTTTGTGTCTTAGAACGCATACCTACCCACCATGCCTGATGACAATCTGCAAGAAGCAATGGCGGGAATGCGAGAGAGTGGAAAATGGTATCGTAAGTATCAAAGTGGTAAATTAAAGCTGTGCAGGCAGTTAGCTGACTTGAAACCGCAGTTTGATGCCTGACATTTTTAAGACAAAATAGCTTGAACAGAAAATAAGGTCCATGTTTGCTCTCTGGCATTAATAAACGTGAAAGACTTGATCCACAAAAAATTTACTTGTTTATGTGATAACATGGAAATATACAGCTCAACTACTTACGTGGAACCTTTCCTCCCCCCTCTCTACCCGGCGTTCAAAACCGCAAACGTCACTGAAACATGAGGTTGCCATTTAGTTTGGTGAATTGTCAGCTATTATTGCGCTTATTGCGCGTGTCGGTGTTGTTGGTAT
Organism: Porites lobata; assembly: GCA_942486035.1. Classification (NCBI taxonomy): domain Eukaryota; kingdom Metazoa; phylum Cnidaria; class Anthozoa; order Scleractinia; family Poritidae; genus Porites; species Porites lobata. The sequence continues at coordinate 45,270 of CALNXK010000708.1, read as the reverse complement.
CCAAAGGTCGCTCCTTTTAAATGCATGTTAAGCAAAAGTAGGGGTGTTCTGTTTCTGTCAGTTCAAAAATTCGAGGCGTTTCCGACTGGTATTAGATTTGATAACTGAAAATACTAACTGCAAGTTTATTGAACGGCTTCAAAACCTGGAGTTTAAGCCCAGAATAATTGAGCGGAAGGCACAGTCTCTTGTATTTTCGTCGATGATTTATGAAGGTTTAGTCCGGAGACGCTCTTGAACAAAGGTCAGGGATGTTCGACTTCTGAATACAAATACGTCGGCAGTTTACAAATGACAGTTATGGACGACAATGCAATGTTTGGTGAAATAAATAAACTTGGTTTCCGGTGTTATTTTGTTGCAGAGTGCCCCAACGGACATCCCTATTACGTTGGAGAAGTAAGTGACGCTTTTTACTGCCATTTTAAAAGTTGCAAGTTTAAAACAAGACTTGTACCGTGGTCACCAACTCTACATATCTGTTTTCATGGTTTATTTTTACATAAATGTCAAATCACAAGTTTCTCTTTCTCCTAACAATGTTCTGCTAGGTTCCCTTGGTCTTACCGGTCGCTCAAGAGACCGGATTCCATACCAGGCAACTGAGTATTTCTCATGCTCCTTAGACGTTTTTATTGTTTTATTTTCATTGTGATCCTGTTTCCTTACCTTGCAGTGTGGCTGCCCTATGGAGGTGAAGGCTTGTCCTGAGTGTAAAATGAAAATCGGTGGTAAAGAACACAAACCCTTTCGAGGAAATACTATAGCTGAGAGGTATGTATCGTTATCGTTATCCTTTCCCCGCCGACCTTGTATAAGTGAACAGAAAATGACAGGAACTTAAAAGAGGCTAACGACGTGCGTAAATCCGTAAGCAAAGTGTTGGGTTCAAGGAGTCTTCAAGGTAATCGTGGTGTTCTGAAATGGCCTGGCTATCTTACTTGGTAAAAGGTTGTAATCTCACACAGCTTCATAGAGCTTACCACTATTCAGCATAAGGAAGTTCTCTTTTAGGTGGACTAAATGCTAGCTTATCTCTTGGTGATTTCCACAATTATCAGCTCGCCACTAACTACTCGCTGCCATAGATCTCTCTTAGAGAGAGGGATCTATACAGTGGAAAATGCAATTGGTATCCCAAGTGCTTATCAACTGGTTCAACAGCTGGACAAATTTATCCTTCGCAACAACTTGAGACTACAATCTTGGACAAAACTGTTGAGAAAATTGTATACTTGGGGAAAATTTTTCTAAACATCGAAGCTGTATCGGTTCGTCCCTCTCCCCCTTCCACTGAAAGCAATGTTGTTGTGATTCAAAAGAAAGCCTGATTCCTGGGCGTTTGTAGGAAGCAACATTGAACTGGAGGAAGGAGATTTCTTTCCGCAAAGGCGTCGTTTTGGAAATAGTTTTGTTGCGTAGAAAAGTGGACATGATGGGGAAAACTTAACTCAGGTAGTTTTGTCCGGGATTGTAGGTTAAGAGATCGACGCGTTGGTTTGTAATTGCAATTGTACATTACGATTTTATAGTATCCATTCCCTTCGGTGCTTTTCATGGATAACTAGCAAAACTGGGGGGGCTTTAGCCCGACTGTTTAATGCGCAATTTATAATTGATTAAGCAATGATTTATGAATGCCACCTGATCTGAAAGTGAAGTTGAGATAGACCACCACACCGGGGACCACATTCTCTACTCTTTACGAACAGTGTGTGGGTTCTTTATCGTCCCAGAAAATTTTATGTCAGCTTTCTTAGCCGAGAAGACTAGAAAGTCCAACCGTTTGCAGATGTCATGACAAAGGCGGCACTCTCTCCTCAGTTATTTCAAGACCCTGTCTGTTGGTTTGGCCGAGGTTGAACCCGCTGCCTTTCGCTCGGCAGATGTACGCTAATCCAACAAGCTAACTGGTTGCCGGATTGCTAAGGGTAGAATCCTGACGTTCAGAGACAAAGTGTGATGCTCATTATTCTTGTCATATAGTGGGTTAACCAGACACATCAGAAATTAGTTTTCTCAAATCGACTCAACACATTGATCATGAAAGGTCTTTTACAAGTATATTTTTCTTGTTCTGTAGGGCTGACCGCACAATGACAGGCCACGTTCTTGGGCATCCCAGTAAAAGGGCCAAAGGTTTGGTTCCTGAACGAAACCTTTCGTCCGTAGTTGTGGGAGTCACAAGGGTTCTTATGTATTGCGCTATGATAGAAGGAGCCTGCCGCCAACCACAGGTGATTAAAAGTCGCTTTTTATGTCTAGACGGTAAGGGCAGTGTTGAAAAAGGCTAACACACGCTTCTATTTTAGAGAAGCAGCTAGAAGCTGTCTCATGGAATTTCCTCAAACTTTAGAGGCCAAGCAGACTATTTCCTTAGTTGCTTTCAGATCCCTTCCTGGAATAATCCGTTTAGCTCGTCACTGCTGACAAATAAATAGAGCAATTGTCGCATTTTGTTATTTAGTATCTGGATTAATATATTTTCGAAGCGTTGTTGATGTATACTATATTGCTAGAATTACCCAGTTAAGCAAGGCCCCTTTAAACTGTGTATTGCCACCGAAATTAAAATCAAATGAACTCAAATGTGAATGCCAGTCATCTAGAAGGGAGTAAAACATTGACTGCTGTAATATTTATGATAGTATGGATGGATAACTTGTTTCTCATTATCCCTGTTTTGTGTCCTTGTTTAGGGTTTGGGTGCCCTCATCCAACCCAAAGTTCCCCCCGCGGCCTTGGCGCAGTTTTTATGGGATCACCTCCAGATGGACCTACAGCTTCTCGCCAAAAGCCTTGGAAGAAGTGTGGATGATACAGTTCTTTGCGTTCACATGGTTCTTATGCAAATGACCGCGCTTATTTCTAACCGTGAGTTGAAAAGCACAGTCACACACCGACCAAAAATGACAACCATACCATGGCTAAGGGATCAGAGGGTTTTGTGTTGTGCTTAAATTGGAGTTACCTAACGTTACTTGTGTTAATTAAGTTAAACTGGAAATTCAAAATGTTAAATGCTATAAATGACTGCGTTGCGTACAGGTATTCGCTCTTACGCGGATCTATTCGGAATAAGCTTACGCAGCTACCACGCATCACTTGAGTAACTCTGTTAAGTCGAAACTTATTTTGCTCTCGCTGTTCAAGGACCTAAAATGTCCACGTTATTTGTGTTAAAAGTGCACAGAAAGCAATGCATATAAATAATATGGGCAACTGAAACATTTAAATACTTAACTGACCAAACTTTTTAAAAATGCCCAACGAGATCCATTTACTTTCTTAAGGCCCTATGAACCCGTGTTCCCTGAGTAGTTCTGGTGAAATTTTTTAAAAAAAGAAGTTCTGACACTTGATGACATGATCGTCTTTGTATCACCAGTCTTTGAAAGATGGAGGGGGCATCAGTGAATCCATAGCATTCTTGGGAGAGACGAGGGGATGACGAAAAAATCCAGCGACATTTGAAAAGAGCATGGCAAAGAGAAGAAATAACCACTTCTTATTTTAATCAACTTGAGTTATTGGAAGGTTTTTTTTTTCGTTAGAAAATAAACCTTGCAGCTTCCTACAGGTCAAGTGTCTATGTGTCATGCAAGAAAGGCGTTCCCTTCACACGAAGAAATCTTTTACCCGTTTTCAGATCTCTTGCTTTTATTTTAGGACAACCAGTCGTGAATGTCGCCCCTGATTTGAGGTCCAAAGATTCTCGAAGAAAATGGGAAACAGCTTTCAGCAACAGTGTGGTGGCTCCAGTGCTTACGGTATGCCGACTTTACTTTAAAATAATGATATAATTAATAATGATATCATTTTGATGCTTTTGGATTTTCTTATTTGATTCTCACTTCTTAAGAACCTCGAGGGAAAGATCCAAAATTGCTTGGAAATGATGGTTGGAGACAATCGACTGGGTATGTTTTTACGTGTTATTTCGAAGTGTACATTATTTATTTATTTGTCTATATTTTTGCTTTTAGTTAATAATTTTAGAGAACCAACTAACCACCCAATGCGACGAGACTGAAGTACACATTAAAGTACACGAAGGAATGCTCGGAAAAAAAACCAAGCCCCTAGCAGGAATCGATCTCACGACCCTCCAATCACCTTTTGACGACTCTACCCACTGAGCTATGGGTGACTCATATAGTGAGCAGAACGTACGCTTGAGGTAGTCACAGGACTTCTCATCTCAAGAGGACACAGGTCACTTATCAAAGCAAAGCTAAATACTTGCATATCGTAAGCACCTAAACTAAGAGTTGTGAACACTTAATAGATTTAGTGATTCAACCACCCAATGCGATCACTAAATCTATAACTGACACAACTCTTATTTAATTTGCTTTCGAGATACAGGTAATTTAGTGAGTGTTTTGCCTTTGATTAGTGTCCACTGTACTCGTTACATGCGAAATTCTGAGTACCTCAATTGCACCTCACGCTCACTATATGAGTCACTCATAGCTCAGTGGCTAGAGCCTCCAAACGGTAACTGGAGTCTCGTGGGTCAGAAAAATTTAACCGGGTCTTTGTGTACGTTAATATCTACTTCAGTTTTTTCAGTTAATTTACATTTTCATTAACTGTTTTATCTAAATCCGTTTTGTCCTTATAGAAAACATGATGTGCTTTCCGCGTCGTGTAGTTTTGAAAAGCAGAAAACCCCATTACGTTAAATGTATCATTCCGATTCTTTCAGGCAACAACCCCCTGATGCGCCAGCTATATGAGGTAGACATCACACCTGATGATCTGTCTGTGAGTATCTCTCCTACATGTCCCGCACTGTGGAGATATCGAACTCAGGTGACTCTCGATCACCTGTCACACACATTTCAACAAGAGGTGGCCTCCACCGATCCCGAGAGGAACAAAGTGTTAGCGGAGTTTTTACGACAGGTGAGTGCAAGTTAGGTTGCATTTAAGGAGCTTTGTTACCAGGCTATTGCTGTCTTGGGTCAATGCTGTGCAAAAGTTTTTATTTAGAGACTTTTCCCATACACAAAATGCTCCTGAGCAGTTATGAAGAAGATACCAAATAAGTGTCATCAGGGAGCACTATTAAACCACAACAATTTTCGGGTGATTTTTGCAGGCACAGCATTGACAATTGAGTTTCACCATCCTTGCCATCCGTTACAAAGGACAACAGGAAAAAGTTGCTCTGCCTAAATCTTAATCGGCACCATTATTTTTGGAATTCAATTGATGCTAAGACAAGTTTTAACTTTTTAAATATGTAGCAAATAGAGTGACATGGCCCCTGTGCTTAATAGGTTTGCTAACACCATACGATTTTGTGATTGAAATCAACGGCTGCAAAGGAATGTTACTATTAAAGACAAAGTGATAAGTAAATAACAGTGTGGCTCCTTGCAGCAATAAAAACTGTCTGTGAACAGTCCCCCGAGGGAGCTACAATCAGGGACAAACCTAGTTGACACACTCGTTTAAAACGGGTGCTTTTAACAAACATTTAATTCATTTATTATTTCATTCTTTTTAAACGCCGTAAATCCCCTCACCCCCCGAATTAATGTTGTCTGAAGTAAAAAAAAAAAAGACGTGAGGGTCCAAAATTCAACATTGATTTTGGGGGAAAGGGGTTGGGGTAGACAGGGGAAGGGGATAAGTATATCCACTATGCAAAAAGGGGCCATTTTATGGAAGTGTGTCAACACTTTAGTCCCTCATTGTAGCTTTTTCTTTGTCCTGTAACCCACTATAGACCTTGTTCACAAGCCGCAATAAAAATACTGCCCAACTGTCTACGCCCCTTCGAATCAATTTAAGCTCTTTTCAATAAACTATGTACTTTTGTACTCGCAGGTAATGGATATCTATTAGTGTAATACAAGACGTAGAAATTATGATCATCTCCTTTCTCCTCTTTTTTAGGAACACAATCTCCGTGCCCTCCGCTTTTTGCCAGATATCATTAAGCTACAGCGTCTTCTCAGGGAAAAATTCCATCGCAGAATCGACAGGGCAGAAGCAGAGCATATCACAATTCGAAATTTCCTAAACAAGATTCCTTCTAGTACGTTCATTGTCCGAATATGAGATTACCTAACAATAAAAGCCTGGCAACTAATTATGATCACTGTGGATAGAAACAAGGAACAAAATACTTTCTTTTATGTTTTAGATTTCAACGGACTGTCTTCATTTGACTATTTTCTTTGGATTTCCTTTGTATTATATAAAAGCCTTGCCTCAGGGTTCGAAGGGCTAGTTTGTATCACAAAGAAAACATCGGTGGATGATGCTTTAAACGTTTTTATTCAGATTTAATGCGTGCTAACAAACTTATTACCCGAGTATTTTGTTATTTTCTTTTGACGATAAGAATCTATTGTTTACAAGTGACAAAGCATTTCATCATGATTCAAATGATACCTCATGGGTTCTGGAATTACGGCAGTATGTGAAAAGACATTTTCCACTGCGCCATTTTAGCACAGAAAGAGCTTCATGTTATGAAACTGTTCGGATAAATTGTCCATGCAGATAACAATATCTCGTACCTTTTGTTAAGCTTCAAACACATAACAGCATAGAATATTATGTTGATTCTCTTTTATTTGCATGAACAAAACGAGTTTGGTTTTTCTGATTCAATTTGAATTAAGAAAGTAAAAAATGAAAACTTTGTTATGGTTTCCTGCGACAGAAAAATCGTGGGTTGTATCACGTGATACCCGTGCTCCTTTCTGTTACCATGTGACCAAAAATAACCAGTAAAATCGGGCCAAAATTAGCCTGCGCAGCTGGCGGTATCGTCTCGGTGCACGATTAAAGTTTTGGCGGCGGAGCCGTGATCCAGAAGGGAGTGGGACGAGGCGTCTAAAATATTTCTATTTCCATTTCTATTTCTCGCGGCTTACGCCGCTTGTGGCAGCTTCGCCGCCAAAACTCATTCGACTACTACACAGTACCGCCAGCTATGCAGGCTACGCTAATTTTAATTCGTAATATTCTCCACAGAAACAACTAAAGATGAACTCACCTCCCTGATAATGAGTTTTAACAATGCGTGGAATCTTGTCAGACTGAGTCTTGACCAGGAAGGTATGTTTCCTAGACCTGTCAGTCTGCCTTTACTTTCTGGTAAATCACAATTTTGTGAATTGCAGGAGCGAGTTAGATTTGCTATCTAACCCTTTAATATCCCTCGCAAGAAGCTAGCGTCGATGGTTTTTTGCAAGAAGAACTTGCTCGTTTTAAACAACGGGAAGATGATGGTTTTATCTTTGCGCTATGAAGATTAAGTCTTATTTTACAGATCCTTTATAAGGGACAACTGTCAATATAAATTATATTGGACAGTTTCGAGTCGTGAATTTTTAGACGAAGAAAATTAAAGGGTATGTGCCACCCCAAAGGGTAGGCATTTTGCACGTTTTGGTCTGAAAACGGATTATAGACTGCTCATTTTGGTCTGGAATGGGGTATGGTTTTTAAGAGAACTACGGCAGTGTACGAACGTATTTATTGTTTTAATTCCAAATGAGTAAGAAAGAAAGAGAAATATACCAATCCGAAATGGACTTTAAGAAATCTTTTTGTTGCTACTCTAATCTAAGTAATGATGACATAATTTCTTAAAGGCCAGTTCTGAGAATGGGAATGGATTTTAGAGGCCAGGTCTGAAAACGGGTGTGAAAAATGACATTTTTTGGTTTGAAATAGGGTCAGGATTTGGAGATCCGACTGGTACACCCCTACCTAGAATTCCCAGGAGTAACTCCGGGATCTAACACTAACCAATCCTTTTATTTAAACAGGGCGCCTTCGTCCTTCAAGTGATTTATGCGAGAAGTCCATGGATATCTCGCGTCCTCTTGCAGTATTATTGCCCAGTACGTCTGGGTTGGGCATCTGCTCCATGGCTCTGGTATTTTTTCTCACCATGTTGCATAACGAGTTTAACGAACGGTACCAGAATTTGACCGGCGGAGAAGTCAAGTAAGTATCTTTCTTGTTACTCATCCTCCCTCTCCTCTGGGGCTGTTATATTTTTCAATTTTATACTACTACATGAGAAATTTCTGCAATTTGATTGGCTTAGAGCAGTGGTATTTCAGCTTAATTTGAAATACCTACATGTGAAAATTATTACAAACCTTTTGTGGGTAGTAGGGTAAACAAATAATAGCATTATTTGTACGTGATATTTGGCATAAATACCACTTGCGATATTTCAAAATGTCTCAAATTCACTCGCCTAACGGCTCGTGAAATTACGTATAACAATTTCGAAATATCACTCGTGGTATTTATGCCAAATATCACTACAAATCATGCTATTACTTAATATTAATACTGTTTATTCAAAATATTTCCCCGTTTCTGATTGGCTCCAATCCTCCCTCATAACCAGCCGGTGCTAACCATATTTGAAAAATGTAGTCAATAACGTAAATAACCCATCGATACTATGGTATATTACTAGCAGCCTCGTTTCCACGCAGTAGCCGCCTCAGTTGTGTAGAGCTGTATGGCATGGCAGCGAAAGTTGTTTATGCCAGACTGAACTAAAGGAAAATAGCGTTCACGGCTATCCAAAGACAAAATAACCGAATTTCTAACTAAAACTGAACAGAAGAAATGCAATAATACGCAAAAAAAAAATTATTGCTAGATAGATGTCAAGTATCTACAATAAAAAACAAAGTTTACATCCTGGAACCGTGCCGAGAGAGGTAAATGTTTGAATATTTTTGCGGTCAGTACGTATACTAACACCGTTTGTCCTTTTTGATCTCTAGGGACCTGTCTCACATACAGCTACAAGACGTAACCACATCACAACTGATTGCTTATGACACTGACAGAGATCTACTTCCGCTCATCCTGGCTCAATGCAACTACTCTCTGGAGGTGGGTCGGGGAACGTTGGTACAGTACAACTGGGACGCACTGGAAAGACAGCTGATTGACAGGTTCATCAGGAGAAAACCTCTTGTTGATTTCAAGGTAAACTGTGGACTGTGTAATTTCCACGTAAAATTTAGATTGAAAGATTGGGGAGACCAATCCATTGACGGACGATTGTTGAGTTTATATCGAGAAATCTCTGTGTACTAATTTTCCCCATAATCATTGACGTAAACACCTTTGAGTGTTTACGTTCCCTATAAATCCTTAAATTTAATCATTTTCGATCGGGTTGTCAAACCACATTTTGTAAAGAACAACACTGAAACGTTCCACATTGTAAAAAACTGCGGCAGAGGCATTCGTTACCGTTGCCGTCAAACAACTCTACAAAGGCCCATTCAACTGTTTTGCCTAAAATTAGTCACTCAAGCTAAGAAAGCTGAATTATACAGCAATTAAGATAGATTGCGTAAGTTCCCCGTGGAAGAACAATTTCTTTTACGTTTTTCGTAGGATTCTCATTGCTGAAACTGTCGAAAAGAGATTAGCGAATAAAAAGAAAAGAAAGGAAAAATTAACAATGACAGCATCACAGTCACGGTGAATGTTCACGAGAGCTATTGAAGACTTTCACTCAGTATACATAGCTGCTCGTCAGTAAATCTATGCACCAAGAGAAAAAAGGGGTTGGACTTTCGGAGCCGTGATACCCCCTCCCTCTAGTTTTCAAAATAGTCGGAGGAGACTATTTTGGGACCTCAAGTGCGCAAGTGTGGCACGCTGGCATATCGGTCAAAGTGTTTCGTCAGATTTCTCTCTTTACTCACTATTTATATATTTATTTAGTAAGTTAATGACTCACACATGTATTTATTTTCTAAAAAAGGTTTCCACGGTCCCGTACTTACTCTCATTTACTCTTCAAAGAAGAGTGTAGTGTTAAGCGTTCATTGTTGCTGATCCATTTTCTATTTATTATACTTGATTTTAAAAGCCCAATTTGTTCAATTGTTATTGCAGGATGAGAGGTTTGCATTCAGTAAAGATATCCAACTAGACTCTGTCTTTGCTGCTGTAAAGGCTAAAGTTCCTCAGGTAAAACCATTCTTATTAGTGTACTAGAGCTAACCTGCAGACTAGCCTCAAGGAGTATAACGACATTGAAATTAATTGTACGAGAAACGGTTACCCCGCGTGACACATGCCTCGATTGTAAAGTAGACTGATAGTCACTTGAGTACTCAGTTTTTTTGCAGTTATCGGAAGCGAAGGAGGCACCTTCATCTTCGAATATGTTAAGACTTGAATGTAGTCAAGCATCAGCGCTAGTTGTCGTAATATCCATGACCAGTCGCACAGAGGCACTCTAAAGAACTGTGAGATTCAATTAAACTACGGATATATTTTTGTCTTTTCTCAGGTTCCTCTGAGTTCAGCAGTAAGCCGTCAGGTCATAAGCGAGTTTCGCTCCCTGACTGACATCTGTGACGTGCTGTCACCTTTGGACATTGCCATTGGTTTTCTATCTTCCACTGGGGGAGCCCCTGAAAGGCTCCTCAGTAACTATCTAGGAGGGGTGCTACGAATGCAACAAAACACTCTACGGAGTTTGAAGGTATAAATTGTAGCTACAACTCAAGTTAAGTTTGTACAGTAAAGAATTGACTTTTGCAGCAACCTTCGCGTTTGTGTGCCCGATTTTCCTCTTCCCCTTTCCCTTTCGAATGCATATCACTCCGCGTATTCTGCTGCCAACAGATTCCTCTTGGGTTGAATCCAATACATTCTACGTGTCTTTTTTCTTCTGTTTTCCCTTTCAGGCCCAGCAGTACTGTCAGTTACGTCACGTGATCTCTCTCTGGCGACTTCTCACCCTTGAAAGAGCCAGAATTCTTATAAGGCGAGGCGAGGTAAGGAACATTTTATATTTCCATTTTTAACTTACATTTAACCTTTGCACGACATTCGCAAAGACTTCGTAACAACATTCAGCTGAGGAATTATCAACTTTCTCATCAAAACAAAACTAAAAACAAGGAGACTTAAAAGCGACTTCTTACTTGAGTGTCCTATAATAAACGAGAAAGTAGTTACTCCGTTCAATCGAGACAAACGCAAATAGCCAATTAAACCAATCAGACCTCCAAGACTGTATATACATACGATATCAGACTCAAAGCAGCTTAGAACAAGCTCTGTATTTGGGGAATATTGTTAGGAGTCGCGCACGAGCGGGTAGCGAAAAAAGGCGCGAGGGCACGGGGCTTTGCCACTCGCCCACGCAATCTCTTGTGACTCGCCTCGCTCATTACTCGAAATAGAGAGCTTACTTACACTTGCTTAGCACACCACGATTAATTTAAGTTTTTTTCAGTTGTTGATCTATGTACTGTAATCCTGTAAGAGATGTGTAAACAGCAATGCTTAAAGTAAGACTTAACTTTCAGTGTTATTGCCTTTGCAGGATCCGTTTGAGCAGATTTCGGACAAATACAAACAGGTCATGTCCCGACCTGAGCTGATGAAGTTTAGCAGTGGGATGAGAAGGATTGACTTGGATCGCTTTGTCTGTGAGGTCCTGGAACTTATTTTGCTAAACTTAAGAGGTGATGCAGTCCCCGGAGAAGAAGAAATGAGGTAACTTTGGAGAGATTGCTTCTATTATGACCAGTATTTCTATGGTTGACGTAGACATCTGTGGAATGTTTATCTGTAGTTGGCTATTTATCAGCATGAACTCGGCGTTTTATGTTGGACTGTCGAGAAGCAAGTCTTGATAGTGGTCAGAGATGTACTCGACCCTAGGACCTCTGGATTGCAAGTCCAACGTCCACGCTGCTCCCCCTCCCTCCCCTATCTACTATTGTTGATCATATTAAGAAGCTACACCAAAGATTCAGAGAAATATTTTATCTGATATAGTTCAGTTTACAAAACTCGGCTTGTGTTCCAACCCACTCCCTAGTGGTTAAATATGACCTGGATAATTTGCGTATCATCTTACAACGGCTGTGTCTCCTTTTATTCAGCCTGGGTGAATACATCGAGTGGCATCTTGACAACAAAGGATACGAACCAGTGCCAGGACTGGACGCATTGCCATCGGAAGTGCAACTAAAGCACGTGATCAATGCTTGGAGAACCTCTGTTGAACTGTGTGACAATTATCACGACAAGCGAGACGCTGCTAACGCTTGAATTATAATGTCAATTTGATTCATAACATTTCCTTGAAAATCGGTTTTCTTACATTAACTGGAGTGTAAGTACTGACTCTTCTCAGTACATGGTTAGTTACAGTATTTACTAGGACTCGAAGTGGACAAAACGTAGCTGGTATAACGGGTCTCGACCCCTTCCCTCTCCTCCCTTTGGATCTGTCACTGATCAAATGCAATTGTCAAGAGTGAGTGGTGGGATGCGTGCCCTTGTCATTTATTGGTTTCTTATATGATTCGAACATCATCATCATTAACGGTTTTTACTCGAGATACTTTCCTATAATTCAAATATGCACCCATGGAACCTTTTAGATTTTTTTTTCACGCTTCGCTGCATGCCCCAAACCTCTCCAAATTAGTTATCTTAGTATTAAGGAAGGAAGTGCTAAAAAGTTCAAATAGAAAAGTGGTCATTTGTGCCATTTCTTACCCATGGGTAGAGAAAATGTTAGCAATAAAGCGCATTTATATCGTAGAAAAAAATGTGTAAGAAAATAAATTTGCGTATTTATATGGAAGAAAAAAGAAAGGAATTGCGAGTCTTATCTACTTGTCAATTACTGACTTGTCTAGTTTTACGGGCTCGAATTGAAAATCCCTGAGAATTCAAACTAAAACTAAGAATTCTTTTAAAAGTCAATTATGTCAAGTTACTTAAATTTGGGCTGTTAACTATTAGTTTCACAAGTTAAGGACGTAGTTGTATGGTTTATTGTACAAGAACGACTGTTCTCCCCTAAACTTGCTAATTATCAGTCTGTTTTATATTGTGCACAGAAAATAAAATTGTGGCACCTTCGAAAGTTTGCTGGAATTAAAATAAACAGTGCAAAAAAACTAATGAATTAATGATTTCTTTCAAACTCTTATGCCTAAACTTATAAACAGATGGCAAAGACAGAGACAATCGTATAAAATTTGAATATAGCCTTTCGGGCATTTGACATTGTTCAGTTTCACCCCATTCACCATTTACGTCACTTTGGAATATTCCATAGGGTAAGGTCATTTCAACAATATAAATGACGACGCTTGGCCACCCTCATTATTATGATAATCTTCATAATTCTTACATGGGAATCCTTCTTAGCTTTGTATTACTCGCCCGTAACAATTGAGACTAAACGAATTTCTCCTGCGATATGTTACAACTCATCAATCAATTATAAAGAAAGGCAATTCAAACTGAAGCAACCTTGGAAATTAATGTGAAAACCACGTGACTGCCTCACCCTGTTTCAGCGTTAGTCCACTTGGATATCGAAAGCCGCTGACCGCAAGCTGTTGCAGAAACATGCCACCTGAGGTCGACATAATTTGAAACTTCATTTTGGTTTGATTTCGTTTTTGGACAAAGGTACATTGCAAAGTCCACGTGGCAAACGATGTATAGAAGGGAACGTTATACGGACAAGGGAGCTTAGCTTCAAATGAAAGTGTTGGTTCTGGCACAGAGAAGGACTGGCCCGAGATCGCAAAAGGAATGTGCCAAAATACCATGTGAAAAGCATAGTGCGAGGTGCACCATGGGAGACCATCAAGTCCGTACCCATTCCCCGAGTAAAGTCCATGAAAATCCCATTCGTCATTCAGCTCTGAACGAACGTTTTCTATGGCTTTCTCAGCTTGTAGTAACGCCATCTGAGGGTCCAAACCTGAAATAAGATTGTTTCCAGATTTGCATTAGCGTAGCACTCAAGAGTTACTTAAGTCAACTCTCCCTAAGGGCACCGTTTGAAACGTCACCAAGTATCCGTCTTACAGAACTGTTCGCGTTTGAGAGAGTCAAAGAATATAACTGAAAAACAGAGGGAAAAACCCTTACTGTCCTCTTTTAGGTGTCATTCGTCTAGAAGTGTCTGTTAAGAGAGAGGTGCACTGTAACATGTCCTCGAAATCTGTCACGAAAGAAACGCTTCGTCTTCTCTTAGTGGGACAGGGAGGAAATACATCAACTGCAGGGAAATACTTTTTCAGACTATTTTCAATGACTAGAAGTAATTCAGAGAAACAGTTACTGTTTAACGATCATCACTGAGCTTTACTGGGTGAGAACCTTTTTTAGGTGTGGCAAGCTCTCTTTTCAACCTCGCATAGCCGAAGGAGAGGCCATAAGCTCGAGGTGTGAAATCTAATTGAATTTTTTGTCAAGGGAGGTTGCAAATGTTTGAGGGTATAGCAACATTATTACCGTAATCTGATGATGTATTCGGGGAAAACGAGGGAGGACAGGGAACGCCTGGAGCAGGCTAAATTCCTCCATAACCGCGCGCAATGGATGGCGTTTACCTCCATTGCGTTTCATGCATGAACCTACATTCTTACAGGAATGAACGAACGAATGAACCTAAGAGGAATGTTACTAGTTATTGGTCAGCGGTCAGCGAGCATGATGGCCGCGTTTTTGTTGGCCCTGCCAACTTGACATAATTTCTCACGTAAATCTTACTTTTACTTTTACAAACTAATCAAACAAGTAACAAACAATGTCTTCAAAAAGAGGAAAGCAAAAAGAAGTTGTGGAAGAGGATTTTGAGGCGTTTTTACGCCACCGGTTGAATTCAATAAGTGACGACGTAAAAGAAATGAAAGGAACTCAAGTCAAGATTCAGAGAGACATTGAATCTCTTCAGGGTCAAATCAAGAAAAATGAAAGCTCGATTTCAAAACTGAAGGAATCTTTGAATACAAAGCTGGGGGTATTAACAGGACAACTGCATGAAGCTAACACAAGAATCGACCAAATCTAGAACGATATCACCAAGTATGCAAAAGAGATCGATGACACCTACGAGAGATTGTTGTTCCTGAAGACATATTCTAGGGACTACAATCTGAGATTTTACAACATCCCAGAATCAACAGGCGAAGATTGTATTGCAAAGCTCCGTGATATCATAGAAAATGATCTCCAACTGCAATCAAACATCGAGAACGCCCACAGGATAGGGCCCTTCAAGGATGATGGCACTCCCAGACCAATTTTGGCTAAGTTTTTGTATCGTCCGGAACTGTTTAGAGTTATTAAAAAGAAGCGGGATCTACGTGATGGTGTGCGCGTTTCGGATGATTTGATATGGGAAGACCGTCAAAAGAAGAAACAATTGAGATCTGTTACAAAACAAAGCGGTTCGTGTTATGAATGATGTTCCTTTAATGGAATCAATAACTCCACACTATACATCCTTAGGCCTTCTGAAATTTCCTGATATTGTTAAACTGAACACATGTATGCTTTTTTATGATTATTTCCACCATGAAAAGTTTCCTAATATACCTGTTTCATTAGTATCTGAACTACATAATTACAGTACCCGCAGTGCATCGTCCAATCAAGTTGCAATACCTATATTTCGAACTAATCTTAGGAGATTTTGCCCCAGCATTATTGGAAGTTTCTTTTGGAACGATATTCCGCAATCCATTAGAGACAAACCATCTAAAAAAATGTCTAAAAAAGCACTTTTATGCTGGTACCTGGCTCAATACTAATGAATCAATATCCTTTTTACAACTTTCTGAGCTATTTTGTCATTTTTCCTTTACTTTTTTGTTAATAATCTTAAGTCCTTTGTTATACATAACTTTAAGGGGCACAATATTAGTTTATCTAGATGTGCCCCTCGATCTCCTCTCCTTCCAATATACAATGTAATTCAATTTAAGTGTTGTAATTTCTATTTTACGCGTTTATTTCCTTTGTAAATGTTTATCTGTTACTATATATTTTTTTTCAGTTATATTTACATAACTATGTATCAGCTAGGAATTGGAGGAATAAATCAAATGAAAAAAATGAAATGAAAACGAATGAACCAAAGACCAATTTATTCAGGTTAACGTGTCAAGTCTTCTAGCTGGCTAATTGTAACGTACAATTCCTTAACTTCTTTTTCAAAGTGGTTACCCTTATGGGAAAATCAACTTTCACGTCAATGATGACCGACTGGCCGTTGCTGTCGATTATCATAGAAGCGTGCCACGCGGAAATAGTTGGCAGAGTAGAGGAAAGGTTACGCAATAGGAAGGAGGCTGGCTCCTCACTGTGCTTGAATAGGTCACTATAGTAATTACCAACAATCTCCACTGTGTAGAATAGGACATGATATATATATATATATATATATATATATATTATTTAAGGTTGCTTTTTTGATCATGTGGGGGGTTTGTTCTTGCTCTCTGTATTGCAAAACGGCATTAGGGACTTTTCGAATCAGTCATTGGGATGGTTTTGGCCCTAGCAAGTAATCCCCCGTAACGTCCAGCAAACTTTGCCCTGGAAACATCTGCTACGCCTTCATTTCTAATTCTATTTCGCAAAGCCCTTCACCTTATAAAGCAATTAATTCCGTCATCGTCCAACTCCTCAAGGAAAGGATGCAGATATCATCGACCCTTTATTTCCACACGTCCTCCTGTTGAGAATGTAAGTGACCAGCTGGATTTTTTCTGATCTAGGCAGTTAAACGGCTTCATTAATCCTCCGTCAATACTACAAGTATCAATTCAATATCTTCGCCCAAGACAGCTATTTTCATATTTTGCTGTTGAAATGGTTTCGTTAGGTTCTACCCTGTATAAATTTACGATTTCTTTGTTATGGTGCATTTTAAACATAATACGGAGCGATAACTGTTAATGCGTAAACCATACCCGTGAAATCTCTGTTGGAATAGAACCACCCCAAAACCAAAGTAAGCGTTCTCTCTTTCCCAGGTTTACAGCTGCAGCACCATAAAAACCGTTCCCAAATGTTTTAGTTGTTGACACAAGACAGTGATGTTCCTCAAATTGCTTCCAAATTTGTTCAAAATTGTTACTGACCATAAATGAAGGGCTAACTCGCTTGCCGCCTGCAGCAATACTTTTGTTGCCAATTGGGGATAGTTTCCACACCTGTTGAGCGTCAGCATTGAGTCATGAGTTGTCCACGTGCTCTTCTGACCAGAAATAAATCCCAGATGCCAGGCATGGGGAGGGTCTTGATAGAACAACTGACATGTCTTGTTTCCTTTGGCCATTTGCCACGACATGCATTGTTTGTTATCAATACAATACCAATTTTAGCGCTAGCCGTTAGAGAGAATGTATGAGAACAGCTAAAATTGGGCTTGATCTCAGGTTAGTAAGCGACCACCCAAAATGCAAAGACTAAATGGTCGCTTACGGAAGGTGGTCGTTTACAAGGATCGAACCACAGGGGGTCTCTTCTGAGAAGAGGTCCAGGCACATCTATTTTTTGGAAGATTATTTTTTGGCATGCAAGTTACGACATGTGTGGTTTTCATGAGCTCGTTCACGCGCCCGCCGCTAAAAAGATACATTAACGTTCACTTTTTTCTTATTTAAATTTTCAAATGTAATTATAGTATCATTTCAGTGCAGGCTGTTCTTTATTTCAAATTGTAACGTCTTAGCTAAACACCATCACTGTATGTAAGACCCTGAAGAAGGAAGGTCGTGGCTTCCGAAATATCATGGTAAAAAATGTATATATATTTCCGACTGTAAAATCAGCCTTGCCTCTTTTGTTTAATACAAAAATCATATGTGTGAACTGCGGAGTGAAGAATTATTTGAAAGTAGATCATCGCAGTAATAAACGCAACTTTTGCGGTTGCGAAAAGAAGAAATAATTCTTCACTCCGCAGTTAGGGTTTTCCACAAGTTGCTCGAGATTTTCCAAAACGTTTCCCGTAATTCCTCAAAAAGTTGGCCGGATGCTAAAATATGCAAATTGTCAAACAAAAGTAAGATTTCTAAGCATTTTTGTACAATTTTGCGGAGTAACCAGCGTTGCTAAATAACTTTGTCCGCAATTTAACCCAAAGTGTAATGAGCCAATAAAATCGTTAAATGACCTTCTTCACCCGAGACTGTCAAGTCAGTCGAGTATGAATCTTCCTACACCACTGTTATCTTGCGCCAATGATCTGCCCCAGGGGGAGTATTTGGCTCCTTCTTAGTGGCGTAGCCAAGGGAGGGTTCCAGGGGCTCCCCAAACATATACCTTCCTGAATAGCTATAAAACAAACTACTGTGCCAAAAATGTGGGAATTAAGGTACAAACGGCATGAATAACATCAAACGTAGACAATACCTATCCTTAAAACCTCAAAAAAGTGTTCTACTCGACGTGTACACGGTCACCGTACATTAATTCAATTAAGACATTTGTAAGGTTCTTTTAGCGAACAATCGTGTCACCATGATCAAAATCTTAATAACTTGTCTTACATGTATCAAGGCTCCATAAACCTTGGCAATTTCAATTAGGTGTGAAAGAACCTTATCCTTTTCTTTCTTATTCCATTATATATACCACAGAGGTCTTAGAAAACGCCCTGGATAGTATTGTGACCCTTCATGGTGACCCGTCCAATCGTGTCACCACCGGTACAACATATTAGGGGCAAGATACATTCCCTGCGAAATGATGCGCGCAGTTTTCGCTCATCCGTTGTTCACTGTTAAAACACAATAAATACAAAGCTTTTTTAAAACCTTGGAATGTTGTAATCAAAGAAAAAAACACTTCTTTCCTCTATTGATTGTCTTCTCTCTTTCTCTCCTTGAAATCTCTCATTTTCTCCCGAAAAATTTTCCTTCCACTACAGCCAACGAGGAGTCACATACCTAAAATTCCGCTAAAACATAGTCTCAGTCAAAATTGTTGGAACACTTTTGTGTTTCCTTGTCCCCTCTGTGTTGGTGTACAAGGTTGGGAATTCATATTTTTACAAAGTTTTTAAAAAATTTTACTAGTACAAATTATGTAAATAATAATAAATACATTTTCTCGTTGAAAAGTCATTTCTTTTCTGCCCATTTTTCCTTTTATTAGTATACATTATGTAAATACTAATAAATACATTTTCTCGCTAAAAAATCATTTCTTTTTTGCCCATTTTTCCATTTATTAGTATTAGTAGTGTAATATTGTAAAAAGTTTCTTTAACTTTCACTCTTAAAGTTTTTTGCTAAAATTATTTTT
This sequence comes from Porites lobata, assembly GCA_942486035.1. Lineage (NCBI taxonomy): Eukaryota > Metazoa > Cnidaria > Anthozoa > Scleractinia > Poritidae > Porites > Porites lobata. Next base: position 26,157 of record CALNXK010000708.1, on the reverse strand, counting down.
ACTAGTACAAGTAAAGTCTTTTTAATACTTAGCAAACATCTTATGACCCTACAAGGTTTGGTGACTGAACCGCCATAGACAACTTTGAGAGGGACAAGGGGAGCACGAGAAGGAAAAAACATCGTTTGGTTTAAGTGTCCCAACTATTTTTGTCTGGGACTGTAGTTCGATTGCTTATCTACATCGATCGGCCCGTTGAACCAGAAATAATGCCAGACAGCTTTGAAATACGCGCTTTTCTGTTTGGTCTTTGTTTTCCTTTTGGCCTGTTTTCCTTTATTCTTACTGCTGACCCTGCTGATCATGCACTTGTATCAATACATATTTTAAGCTTAAGTTGGGAGTTTTATTTTGGAAAAGGGATTTCAAGAGCTCTTGATCTGCATGCTGGCATAAGCTGTTTAAACATCTCCCTCCTCTGAAATAGACTGTTCACAGTCACCTATTTTTTCGCGAGATCGTTGAGATATAGCGCGTCTTACCGTTAATGACGGCCATCTTGATTTTAAAATGTACCGAGGGGGCGGGCGTCGGGGATTATAGCTCCAGGGGGAGGTGGGCGAGAAAAATATTTTTCTCGCTTCCTCCCAAACCGCCTCCTGCCCCCTAAGTAGTTTTGACACTTGGACAAGATGGCAGCCCGAAACGCAAAACGCTCGATCGCGACGATCTTACGGAAAAATAGAGTACTGAATTGAATAGACTGACTGAATTTTTTTCAATGTTAGTTGACATCATGACAAACAACACACAGTACAACACACAGTACACCACAAACTGAACTAGTTTACACCCAACACCCACCAGTGACCCACTTGAGAAATTAAACTTGCCTTTTGTACATCGTCTTAATCATCAATATTATTACCCTAAAATCTCCCAATGCTCAGAGTCTCTCACAAATACCTGTCATTTAGCTCCCTCTTTCAACGCTGCAGCTAAGCGAACTTTGACAGGATTGATATGGGGTTCCGCTAGCTCTGAAGAGCTGAAAATACGCACAATGTAAAGTATAATACATCCTTTGATGAACCTCCTATTACTGTGTCTAAACTCCTCAATCTTGCTGTGCACTGGCCCTCAAAAGTGTGAGCGGTCGGTATGATTGCCCGTAAAATTTGCTCGACGATGGAAAGGAATCTTTAAAATTCATTACACTACCGGACGTTTCATTCCAAAAAGTACTAAAGTCTAGTTTTCTATGACAATAGGGACCTTAAAATCTCCAAATCCAAGAAATCGGAACAGTATTTCAGTGATAAATTAGAAATTTTTATCCGTCTCTTCGATGAACACTTTGCTAGCCATTTTGAAAGTCACTCACTCGAGGTGTGATACTGGCAGGCGGACTGAACCACCGATTTCCTTGGAGACACTTCTTCCCCCCGCCCCCCCTCCGCTGGGCCATTAGGACAATTGCACGATGACGATATTTGACGACAACTACCAGAATTCATTTCGGTTTTGCTTTGTTATATAAATTTGTCAATCCCGCTGAGGATTAAAGAACAATAGCCTTAATTTGCACAAGAAAACAACAAACTCAAGGATTCTGGTAGTTGTAGTCAAATGACGTCATCGTGCAATTGTCCTGTTCCGACGCCCAATTTATGGAATCCCCCACTTACCCTTCCCAGGGAACGATATCATCCAGGCGTTGCTTCTAGGAACCCACTCATTTCCGCCTTTGTTAAAACAGAGCTCTCTCACATGAGAGATGTCTACCTTTCGACGTTGACGGGAATAAATTCCCTAAAACGCATAAAATGAAATGTCCTCATTGTAACGATGATGTCCTTGAAGAAGACCAGGAGCTGCTATGGGGATGTTCAAAATGTCGCTCAACGCTTTGCCTGTTTCACACCGCATCCCCTTCAGCGCGTCAAGACGACAACGAATCGATCACTGACCTCGGTAAGCAAGAAGTTCTAGACTCAAATGTTGTTGTAAATAACAAAGCAGATTCTTCAGCTGGTAAGTAAGCTATCCTAGAGTTTAAATCGCATCGATAAAAAAAGGTCTAATAAGAAAGATTTTGCCCTCGGTGAGTGTCAGCCATTCCATTAATGTACACCCCCGTTGACGAACCGCCCACCTTCCCCTCCCCCAAAACAACATTAACAGTTAGTTCTCACTTAGAGCAAGATGTTGGCTTAGGGGAGGGGTAGGTGGGTAGTTTCACAGAAACGTAAAATGATCCAATTTTCTTGGGGTTTGGGGGTAAAAAGAGCATCTTTCTGAGGAATAGGAAAATTTCAAGTCCTTCATCAACGGGGGAGGGAGGGGGGGGGGGTTGTATATTAAATGGAATGGCCCTGTTGTTTGCGGTTTAAATTTACACAAGCTCCGGGCTACTTTCGGTTTTTCTCGTCATGTTTGACGTTTTTGCTGTTTGTTTGTACGGGATAAAGAACCAGGATCATCAAAGTAGAAACTTCAGAGTCCAATATTTCTTAGCCTCTCGCACGTATGTTCGCAGGGCAGGAACGCGTGACGAAGCCAAAGACCACCTGGGTGAAACATTTCACCGACACACGCAGCAATAACTATTCACATGTAACCCTTGTTTATATATGTAAAGATCATCGCCGTTTCCCTATCACCGATGAAAAGCTAAAACTTATCGCTTCCAAAGCAAACCAAGGAGACTGTAATGATCTATTAAAATATATGTCTGAATCAAAATGGATCGGACGACATGAAAATATTTTCCGCTTAAAAGACCTCAATTACGTATTCAGTCTCGAAAAAGAAAACCACATTATTATACTTCCTGAAGATGTCAAAATGTCACAAGCTATTGATGTTTTTATGCACTGGGATAACAATGGCATTCTCGATGGTTTTATCGATCAATCTCAAACAATGAATACGATATTCGCAAATCTATCTGTGATAAATTATTCAAAAATACAAGAAAAATGACTTCAAATGGTCTAATCAGTTTTATACGTCTATTGCATCATCTCTGTATAAACATATGTGTGGTTACATAACTGAAAGAACAGGAGGGCATTTGGCGTGCTCATGCGTGCATCCGCTGAACGACAATAGTGTGGGCGCATCAAATTCGAAAACTCTCATAAAGTTTCAGTCCTTTCAAAGCCCATTTCGATGGTGCTTTGAATACCGTACTTTCCTACAAAAAATGCTCTCCATGACAAGAATCGGACGTTTTCTACGCGGGTTTTCAGTTGTAGATTTTTCAGCAGTAGGTTTTCTTGACCTTTTAAAGACTTTAAAGACTCAACGCCATGGAAAAATCACTTTTCCTGTATAAATCTGATTTTCACTGGCAAAGCAATGCATTTCTATGGTTAGATTTCCAAACTCATGGTTTTTCTTATCACTGCAAGGAAATAAAAATCGGAGTAATGTTCAGCTCTTTAAGGAAAGCGAAAAAAAAAATTACTACGCGAGGTTTATTTATTAGCACGTTGTCTCATGTTAAACTGATCGCTGAGACACGCCATCATATTATATGCTACAAAAACATGAAATCTATGGGTATTTTTGCTTTACAGTTTTTCGAAAGTTTTCGCGGAAAAATATATAAAATATTTTCCACAGGAAATGAAGAATGGTTTGAGTTTGACATAGCAAAAATTACAAGTCATTCTGCACTACATAATCACTTGAGCTTTCATAAGCTCACTTGCAGACAAAACAAATGCACCCCGCAAAAACAAACAATACTTTCATTTTTCTTCACCTCTAAAAGATACAGAAATTTTTCCTAAGCTTCTATTTTGAACTCTTAACAGCTCCTGTGTTCCACAATTGATTTCTTATTATAATTTATATATTTGATGACAGTAGTGATCCGTTCAAAACAGAGAATGGCCATCACAGCATAAATCTAACTGATGATGTTTGTTCACCTTCAAAGCATGTTAAAACATAAGGCAGGAAATGTATTAGAGGGGTGCATATAATGCTGTTTCCTCAAAAAAGAAATACCTACTAAAGGAACCAAATGAGTTGGGATGCCACAACAAACATGACAGAAATGGATGGGTGAATTTGTCTGTTATTACTGTTGAGAGCTTTATACTGTATCCAGATGAACTCCTTATGTAAGTTGTACATGGGAAGAATTATCAAGCAGATACTGATGCATTAAACAAGAATGTGGTTCAATACAGAGGAGAAGCTGGTCTCAGTCAACATCCTTTGTGAATGAAATGTCTCACAAATTAGCATATCAGCAAATGTAGTATCCACAAAATGGTATCATTTAGGGATAAATGCAATTTTTTTTGCGACAGAAGCCCAGATTTATTTAAAAGGTGTAATGAAAACGTTTCATTTCGTGCTATTTTGGGGTTGGGGAGTTAGGCTAGATTTTCTTTAAAACGCCGAAATGTTATATTTATTAGCATAATGAAATGTAAAACCTGAGTGTACCATCAAAATAATAAGTTGGCAGAACTCAGAATTCAAACCGATTGCTGTAATTTCTCTCCTGTGCATAACTAAATGATAGAGTTTTCTTATTTTCAAAACATAATCTTACTGACATCATTATAGTGTATTTTGTTTCTCAAGGAAGACGTACTGGTGAAGAAAGCTAAAATTACTGCAGAAAGCGATTTTTCACAGCCTTTATCAAAGCACCATTCATTCACGGAAGTATTCTTGGTTTCATTAACCATTGATTAAATTTGGCGAGAAAGGCAGGATTTCGAGATAAACAAGCCAGCGAAAGGGTGAAAATGGGGAATTCATATTTTTACAGAGTTTTAAAAAAATTTTACTAGTACTAGTAAAAAAATTTTTTTCAAAATTTTTTCATTTCTTTTTTGCCCATTTTCCCATTTATTAGTATTAGTAGTGTAATATTGTAAAAAAGTTTCTTTAACTTTCACCGCTAAAGTTTTGCTAAAATTATTTTTACTAGTACAAGTAAAGTTTTTTTAAAAAATACTTTGCAAACATCTGATGACCCGTGAACAAGCAATGTCACGGCAAAATGGACACTTAATTATCCACTGTATTCCTGAAACGATTAAGTTCGACTTTAGAGTTATACTGTTAAGAAGAATTAAATATAGATAGGATAATTGTCTGATACCTTTTCCTGCTGCTCAAAAAATGAGCGCGAAATGTTAGGTCGTGGCAGCATTCAGCCGCCACCTTGACTTCGATGTACTGTTTTACGAAAGGAAAGACTGTCCTCTCAAGGGCGACAGCGAGGCTACAATAAATTCACTTTCATCGTAAAAATGCCTTGATACCTTAAGGAACACGTTTGTTAAACGTAGCACCCAATATACGTCATTCAGCTCCAGAAAACAGCATGCAAATGCTGGTAGTGAACGTAAACAATTCACAGAAAATGGCTCTGTGGCACTTCAACGGACCGTATTGACGCATGCGCATACGAAATTCCCTTCTGTTTTCATTGACACAATCTATGAAAGGTTCACTAATAAGATCAATGGGGATACCATCATTCCCTCGTGATTTATTGTTTTGGAACGTTTCTATAATTGTCCTGCATTCCTCGGTAGTAATTCGTCCTTCACACGATTGCCTTTGTTCTTCCGATAGTTAGGAATATTTAAACTATTTAGAAATGCCTCTATGGAATCCGAAGCCTCTGCAGAATCATTCGCTTTGTACAGGTTGTGATAAAATCGTTTTTGTTTAGAGAGTATCCGATATGGGTCTGTAGTTATTGAACCGCTTATTAACGATTTTCGGATGTGTTTTTTACACGATTTCTCTTTTCTAAATTTAAAAAGTATTTAGCACTCTTTCATCATACTCATGCCAGCGTGCCCTTGCTCGTATGACGATTCCTTTTACTTTTTCCTCACATAAAAGTTCTTATTTCTCTTTAATGTCATCTAATCGCAAACTATTTGAGGCACTACGGTCATTTTCAAACAACCTATTAGTTTCTTCAAGCTCTCGTTGGATCCGTTGCTCTCTCTCATATTTAGGTCTGGCTTTACCCTTGGAGTAGCTAATAGCGTGTAATCCTAATTGTATTTGATCCCGTCCCAAACGCAGCGTTTGTCAGACAGTTCATTTTCACCCTCTAGTTTCCATTTGGGTATATTAATTCATAACTGTTCTAAGTAGTTTTCATCATCTAGGAGCGAAACATTCATTTTCCATATTCCGGGACCTTTTATCTCTCCAATGTCAC